>AWWV01011360.1:0-17137 GCA_001974805.1 Corchorus capsularis
TAAGACCAATATTGAATATGTTTTTTCATATATTTTTAATAATTATTTTTAAGACTTAATTTTGGGGGTCAAAATTCAACAATTTAACAAAAAAAGTTAAATTAAATTGACTTAAATTAAGATAAAATTATAACTTAAATAAAGTTAAAAATAAAATAAATTACACCATAGGTTAAAAAGAAAATAAATTACAAAAACAACTAAACATGAGAATACTAGTAGACAATTACAATTTAAAATAAGCATTTAAAAACTTTGAAGGTCATTTCCATCCCCTCTCAAATTAGCAAAATATAAGTCAAAACTGTTAGTGGAGCCGGATCCTCCAAAGGATCATTGATCATGTGCTCTTTTTACATGAATTTTCATTTTTTTAATGGATAGAGCTTCACGATCTACTGGGTCTTTGATAAAATCTAAATTTATTAGTAGAATTTTGTTCTTTTCTCGTCGTTCTCACAACTCTAATTTCTTTGACTCATTTTGTGCTTTTAACAACTGAAGTTCATAAATTTTTTGGAGTTGACCTTGATTTTATTCCTTTCGGATACTGCCCTGTGGGACTTTTCCTTTTATTTCTTTATTTTCTTCTCTTATGGATTGATTTTTTTTTCATTTCCTCATTTTTTTCTTTTTCATTTTTCCTTTCATCCTCCCAATAGGACACTCGACTGCATCATTATTGTCATTAAATTGATCTTCAGTTTCAAAGTTGTCATTTAAATCAATAGCAAAAGATGATGCACCTATTGACTTATCTGATCTATTGGAGTCTGATTGAGATGCTTCACTGCAATTAGTTCGTTTTCTATGGCCAGGAGTTTGCGTTGTACCATCAACATATTTCTCTATGTCCTTAAAAAGATCAAATTTGAACCCTTTTTTGTAAGTTGGATCTTGTTTTAGTAAAACTTTTGCTCGATCTAACTGTAAAACACCACTAAAAGTAACAATGTTATAATTGATACAAGAATAAGGAAAAATTAATTTAAATTTTTTGGAAATTAACATTATCAAGTACTTACAATATCTTGTTCTAATGCGCCACTTGGATTCAAGTTCTCAATTTGTCTTACGCATCCTTTTAATTTAACAAAAGCTGCTTGTATTACTTGCATTCGAGTTTGTAGAGATCTTTGGGGTCGAACATTTGTGATATGTGTTGGTAACAATTCATGATATTTAGCCTCAACGTGAGACCAAAATTGATTACCAGATTGATTTGTAGCAGTAATCGGGTCTTGAGAAATATTAAGATATCCATGGCATAGGGTTCGATCTTCATCATTCGAATATGAAGCAGTATCTGACATATATGAAGACTTTTCACCTAACATTGAAATGACATTTTGGAGATATTTCAAAGGGTAGTAGGAATCAAATGGTTTTAGTTTGATGGTGGAAACCTACTTTTACATATATCAAAGAGTAATAGAAAAAGGGTGCATTTAGTTTGATGGTAGAATTCGATTATTAATAGAGATTTTGATTGGATATGGGGTACAAGAGATAAGGATTCAAACCAATTGTCACCTTTGAATCTCACTTTTAATCCAATAGTTGGAGTAGGTAGGAAACATACATATTATCGAATAGTAGTTTGGTTGCAACTACAAGGGTAGAATTGAGTTTGATACTTGAATGACATAACACTTAAAAGGTAGGAAACATATATATTATTGAATGACATAACACTAAAAAGGTAGGAAACATATATATTATTGAACAACATTGCACTGAAAAGGTAGGAAACATATTTATCATTGAATGGCATTACACTGAATGTCAATACACTACAATGAATGCGTTTATACTATTATTGAATGACATTACACTATTACGGCACTTTTGTAGGAACTGAGAAATAAAAAAAAAGGGGCCGAGAACTACATAGATTTGATACCTTCTTTTCTGGGTATAATACTTTGAATGACTTTGTACTATTACTCATTTGAATCTCAATTTAATCCAAAGGTTGGATTTGTGAGATTCTCTGAAATTGATTGGATAATGTGTTAGATTTTATGACTTTTCTTGGATATGTAGTGGAAGAGATAAGGATTCAATTCAACGGTCACATTTAAATCTCAATTTTAATCCAATAGTTGGATAGAGATAAAGTGAGATTCTTCGAAATTGATTGGATATTGTGTTAGATTTTTAGACTTTTCTTGGATATGTAGTGGAAGAGATAAGGATTCAATTCAACAGTCATATTTGAATCTCAATTTTAATTCAAAGGTTAGATAGAGATAAAGTGAGATTCTCTGAAATTGATTGCATATTGTGTTAGATTTTTTGACTTTTCTTGGATATGGTGTGGAAGAGATAAGGATTCAATTCAATGATCACATTTAAATCTCAATTTTAATCCAACGGTTAGATAGAGATAAAGTGAGATTCTCTGAAATTGATTGGATATTTTGTTAGACTGTCTGACTTTTCTTGGATTGATGTGGAAGAGATAAGGATTAACAGTCACATTTAAATCTTACTTTCAATCCAACGGTTGGATTGAGATAAAGTTAGGTTCTCTTAAATTGATTGGATATTGTGTTAGGTTTTCTGATAAATCTTGGATATGGTGTGGAATAGATAAGGATTCAATTTGGCTATTGCTAAAAGATCAGGTGTAAAGTTAATTTATTATTATAAAAGTCAATGAAAGACCATGTGCTTATCATTCAACCTTCCACCATATTTTTCATCAACCATGACTTCCAATGCTAATCAATCATATATATTCTATCTTCATCTTCATCCTTATACTCATCTTTAGAGGATGAATTTGATCTTACTACTACAATAGTGGCAAAAACTCAAGCTATAAAAGCACAACAAACAACAATACTGAACATTTGTGCAAACAACACCAACCTTTGCTGACTCCATGTGTTTTTGATGATTACAAAACATTCTATTTATTAGTGAGACTAAGCAAGCTATTAAGTGTGCAGTGATAAATTGAGTATTGTACTCAAAAGAAAGGTTGTGCACAAACCAATCAATGTGAAGCTCAATATAATAGAGGAAGCATACTAAGGAAAGCCCCTACAAGAAAGCACAAGTAAATGGAGATTGAAGAAGACTTAGTTCAAGACATCAAGACAGAAGCTAATCTTAGTGGTATTAACGCTTGAAAGCAGAAGCTTGAAGATACAAGCTAACAAGTCTAAGGCATTTGTCATTCGTTGCCTTAGTGTGAGCAATGTAGAGCATTCATTATTGAGACTATCGGAAACTGTCAGTCAGTTAGATTTTGCCAGCCAGAAAAAGACAAAATAACGGCTAGAAGGTTCAAACGGTCACAATAATGGCTAGAATTGGCATATTTGTATTTAATGCAAAAAATGACCGTTGGGAAGCAGATTTGAGGATTAAAGTACTCTAAAGAAAGCCAAAACACTCTAGAATCCATACCAAGTTGTTATACTCTCTTTCATTCATATTCACTTGGTTTTACAAGATAGTTTTTCATTTAAATTCATTGTAAATCTTGTTAAGTGCTTAAGAGGTGTACTCAGATAAGTTAGGATCATTTTTTTACACATTATTTTCATCTTGTTCTTGTTGTAGTTAGTTTGGTGAAGCACTTGAGTTGAGCTTGGAGAAGCACGGTCGTGTTCAAGCTTGGATTGTTGTATAATGGCTTGGTGTAGCCCCGTAACTACATCTGATTAGTGGGTTGATTGAAATCCTTAGTGGGAATAGTCAAGGTAGAGGACCTAGGTTAAGGGGGGCAGAACCTCTATAAATCGTTGTGCAAAGCTAAGCTTCCTCTAATCTCTTTTAGTTACTTTGTTCTTCAAGTTATTTATTGCATGCCATCATCTCTCTCCAACTTACTCTACATTATATCTTATTACACATTCATTTGGGCTTGTACTTATTTTGCCATATTCATTTATTGCTCACTATTAACATTTTCTGCATAGCCCAGTTTTACATTGATCGCACTAATCGTTTCATATGCTTTGGTCGCACTAACGTTCTGTTTTGCAGAAAAGTTAGTTAAGTTGAAAAGTTTAAGTGTGCTATTCACCCCTCCTTCTAGCACCATCTTTGGGACAAACAATTAGTATCAGAGGCTATCTCTCGATCAAGTGGATATCCACAAGAGAGATTGATGTACTAAATCTGCAATTTGGATTATTGTTATTATTTTATTGGAACTACTCTCTTATAATAATATTTAGGCACTTCACTATCAACCATCTCACTTCCACAATCGACTAGTTTTCCCCACACTTATCTTGATCTCAATCTTTATTCATCAAACAACAAAAAGATCGTTAAACTCACAAGAATCAAAATCAACAATAGGGCTCATGGAATTTAGCCTTCCACCATCCATTAGAATTAAAAATCAACACGTTATGCTCTTATCAATTCATAAATTAAGGGTAAAACTTGTTTTTGAGGCTCAGGGTTCCTTGGGAAAAAAAATAATGTGGTTAACAAAGATTAAAAGGCTAAATATATTTAATAAAGACAACAAAGAGGATACTAATGACAATGTAAAAAGAAAATTATACACAATACATTAGTCATCCCCATACACAATACATATACATTCCAAACCAATCATACCACAATCCAAATTAGTCTCAAGAGATTTAACATAAGTTCTAGAAGTAGCAAAAACTAAATTTTTGTACCCAATTGACAAACATCATCTTCATTTGACAAACTTTGACAACCATTTGCAAAAAGTAGTTAAAATAATGACTCAATTGATGATACCCAACTCTGGAAATTTTTAACCAATAACCAAAAACAAATTTTGAAAATTTTAAATAGGAACAACTCACATATGCCTTAATGCAAATGCATGATACAATTAAAAGAAAATGCATGAACAAAATAATTAAATATGCTAATGCAAAATAAACATGCTAATTAGAATGACAATAACTAATTTATCAAAATAAAATTTCAATTTGTCTCCCCACCACACCGAGGACAACATTGTCCTCAATGTTGTAGCACAATGAAAGATATTAAAAGAAAAAAAATAGAAAATTCCCCTGGTAATTGATGAAATTAGATGAACGTTGGAGCTTGCTTTGAATTTTCTTGTACTTCACGTCTACAAAATTAGCTCAAGAGACAAAAGAATTAAAAAAAAAAGAAATTGAGTAATTAGTAGTCATCCAAATAGCAAAGAAAAGAGAAAAAGAAAAAAAATGGCCTAAGAATATGCAAAAGAACTAAATCCGAATATTCATTGCTATGTATGAGATAAGACAAGATTGGTGCCAAATTAATTGAAGTGATGCCCAAATATCTACCCCAAAAAATCACCAAGCTTCCCATGAAAGAAAATTTATTTTCTTTGTCAATAAATTGGGTGGGTCACATGGGTGGTCAAAGGATCCGCCCTTACTGCTTTTTCGTTTCAATCCTTCAATCTAATGGAAAAGATCTTACGGCTTCAAAGGCTTAGTTGCATACCGCTAGAGCTTAAACAGATCAAAGCCCTTAGCTTCTTACTCATTTCAAAGCTTACTACTCTGCTAGCGAATCTAGAAATATCCCTTGAATTACCAATCGCTCGTGTTCAACTTACTCCAACTCGATGGAATTGAGCAAAATGGTGGCAAGAGTTTGAAGTTGCGCCGACTTGGAACTGAAGCGGAGGGCAGTGAGGTCCTAAAGCACGCAAAGACTCCAGCGTCGGAAGGAAGGTGAAATCGATGCTGACTTAAAACAGAGGATGGGCTCGATTATACGAACCAAAGTCGGGGCCGAGTGGAAGATATAGGCGGCGCCCAAATCGTGACTTCAATGCCGCGATTTAAGAGAGACAAGACCGGCGTCGAGAGATGGTTGAGTCTGGGGCCGTGTCAGGATAGAAACGATGTTGAGGATCGTCGAAGTAAAGCTGGGGCCAAGGTGGTTGCAAGTTGGCGCCTGATTGAGGAAGAAGTTGGGGCCGGGTCAGACCAGAGGCTGTAGGCCTGTTGTGCGGAACCAAGCCGGGGCCGAGTTGGGGGGTAATCCGGGCCCAGGCTTAAAACTGAAGCCCACGTTTAAATCTTCTATTTATTTATTTTTAAGACAACCTAAAAATCATTTAACTTCAACCCATGACTTCTTCTAAATTAATTTCCTCTATTCTTTGCTTCCATGAACCATTTAAACACCAATAATATGCAATGTAAGATGAAATTAAAATGCTAAAAAGAAAATAATCAATTAGAAACTAATGTTAAATAAAATATGAATGAAAAATTAAACTAAAAAAATGCAAATGCATTAATGCAATAAGTATATATATCAAACTCAAACAAACAATTAGGAGAAATTTTAAGAAATTAAAGCATAAATAAAAGTTGAAAACTCCCTTTTGTCTTCAAGAATCGAAGATGTTAACTAAATAATTTACCTACAAAAAAAACTAAAATTTTTAATGGAAATAAGATATAAAAAAATATAAGCAATAAAAATAAAATAAAATAAGTTAGAAATTGAGTTGCCTCCCAACAAGCGCTTTTGTTTAACGTCAATGACTCGACGAAGCTATGTTGTTACTCTCTAGGATCCCAAAATCGAGAGTTTGCACATCTCGAATACCAATTATCATCATAGAGCAACTCATTCTTGTTTTCGACAAAGCCATAGGTTGAAGAGTAGGTGTAAGGCCACCATGAAGCAGTATGTGACATATATGAAGACTTTTCACCTAACATTGAACTTGACATTTTGAAGATATTTCAAAGAGTAGTAGAAAACAAATGGTTTTAGTTTGATGGTGGAAACGTACTTTTACAGATATCAAAGAGTAATAGAAAAAGGATGCATTTAGATTGATGGTAAAATTCGATTATTAATAGAGATTTTGATTGGATATGGGATACAAGAGATAAGGATTCAAACCAATAGTCACCTTTGAATCTCACTTTTAATCCAACAGTTGGAGTAGGTGAGAAACATATATATTATCGAATAGTAGTTTGTTTGCAACTACAAAGGTAGAATTGAGTTTGATACTTGAATGACATAACACTGAAAAGGTAGGAAACATATATATTATTAAATGACATAACACTAAAAAGGTAGGAAACATATATATTATTGAACGACATTGCACTGAAAAGGTAGGAAATATATTTATTATCGAATGACATTACACTGAATGACACTACAATACAATGAATGGGCTTATACTATTATCGAATGACATTACATATTATGGTACTTTTGGGTATGAATGGCTTTATACTATTACTCATTTGAATCTCAATTTTAATCAAAGGTTGGATTTGTGAGATTCTTTGAAATTGATTGGATATTGTGTTAGATTTTATGACTTTTCATGGATATGTAGAGGAAGAGATAAAGATTCAATTCAACGGTCAAATTTGAATCTCAATTTTAATCCAACAGTTGGATAGAGATAAAGTGAGATTCTCCGAAATTGATTAGATATTGTGTTAGATTTTCTGACTTTTCTTGGATATGTAGTGGAAGAGATAATGATTCAATTCAGCAGTCATATTTGAATCTCAATTTTAATCCAAAGGTTAGATAGAGATAAAGTGAGATTCTCTGAAATTGATTGCATATTGTGTTAGATTTTCTGACTTTTCTTGGATATGCTGTGGAAGAGATAAGGATTCTATTCAACGATCACATTTAAACCTCAATTTTAATCCAACGGTTAGATAGAGATAAAGTGAGATTCTCTAAAAATGATTGGATATTGTGTTAGACTGTATGACTTTTCTTGGATATGATGTGGACGAGATAAGGATTCAATTCAACAGTCACATTTAAATCTTACTTTTAATCCAACAGTTGGATTGAGATAAAGTTAGGTTCTCTTAAATTGATTGAATATTGTGTTAGGTTTTCTGATAAATCTTGGATATGGTGTGGAATAGATAAGGATTCAATATGACTATTGGTAAAACATAAGGTGTGAAGTTAATTTATTATTATAAAAGGAAATGAAAGACCATGTGCTTATCATTCAACCCTCCCCCATATTTTTCATTAACCATGACTTCCAATGCTAATCAATCATATATATTCTATCTTCATCATCATCCTTATCCTCATCTTTAGAGGATGAATTTGATCTTACTACTGCAATAGTGGCACAAACTCAAGTTATAAAAGTACAACAAACAATAATACTGAATATCTGTGCAAACAACACCAAACTTTGTTGACTCCATGCGTTTTTGATGATAAAAAAACATTCTATTTATTAGTGAGACTAAGCAAACTATTTAGTGTGGAGAGATAAATTGAGTATTGTACTTAAAAGAAAGGTTGTGCACAAACCAATCAATGTGAAGCTCATTATAATAGAGGAAGCATACTAAGGAAAGTCCCTACAAGAAAGCACAAGTAAATGGAGATTGAAGAAGGCTTAGTTCAAGACATCAAGACAGAAGCTAATCTTAGTGGGATTAACGCTTGAAAGCAGAAGCTTGAAGATACAAGTTAACAAGTCTAAAGCATTTGTCATTCGTTGCCTTAGTGTGAGCAATGCAGAACATTCATTAGTGAGACTATCGGAAATTGTCAGTCAGTTAGGTTTTGCCAGCCAGAAAAAGACAAAGTAACGGCTAGAAGGTTCAAACAGTCACAACAATGGCTAGAATTGGCAGATTTGTATTTAAAGCAAAAAATGACCATTGGGAAGCAGATTTGACGATTCAAGTACTCTAAAGAAAGCCAAAACACTCTAGAATCCATACCAAGTTGTTATACACTCTTTTATTAATATTTACTTGGTTTTACAAGATAGTTTTTCACTCAAATTCGTTGTAAATCTTGTCAAGTGCTTAAGATTAGGATCATTTTTCACACATTCTTTTCATCTTGTTCTTGTTGTAGTTAGTGTGGTGAAGCACTTGAGTTGAGCTTGGAGAAGCACGGTTGTGTTCAAGCTGGTTTGTTGTAACGGCTTGGTGTAGTCCCGTAACTACATTTGATTAGTGGATTGGTTGAAATCCCTGGTGTGAATAGTCAAGGTAGAGGACCTTGGTCAAGGAGGGCAAAACCTCTATAAATCGTTGTGCAAAGCTGAGCTTCCTCTAATCTGTTTTAGTTACTTTGTCCTTCAAGTTATTTATTGCTTGTACTTATTTTGCCATATTCATTTATTTCTCATTATTGACATATTCTGTATAGCCCGGTTTTACATTGATGGCACTAATCAGTCCATATACTTTGGTTGCACTAACATTCTGTTTTGCAGAAAAGTTAGTTAAGTTTAAAAGTTTAAGTGTGCTATTCACTCCTCCTTCTAGCACACCTTTAGGACCAACAACTAATATCAGAGCCTATCTCTCGATCAAGTGGACATCCACAAGAGAGATTGATGTACTAAATATGCAATTTGGATTATTATTATTATTTTATTGGAACCACTCTCTTATAATAATGTTTAGGCACTTCTGTCACGCCCCGATCCGAAAGTCGAGCACGGACAACCGCCGTGTCTCCTCAAAGCGATACCAGATAAAAACAACAAAAACATAAATATCAAATTCTCAAGGGAATTTCTTGCCTTACTTTGATTCTTGAAACCCACTCAAATGACCATACAAATTAGAGATAAAACCCAAGTTTGAATGCTCTAGTATGAAGCTTAAATATCCCAAGGTTGCATGTAACATTTAACAAGAAATTGAAGACGGAATTTTAGAGAGAGAGCAAGCCATTTTCGGTTAGAGAGAGAAGCTTTTTGATGATATTGACGGAGAAGCAGAGAAAATAAAGAAATTGGGTTCCTTTTATACTTTTGGGTAAAATTACACTTTTTGCTCCATAATTTTAATTCCTTCAATTTAGTCCATAAATTTCAAAATCTCATTCAATTTGATATTCCACCACACCAAATTTATATTTTTAATAAAAATTTTAAGTTATGCAAATACTAGTTTAGGCTTCACAATTCTCCCCTCCTTAAAGAAAATTTCGTCCGCGAAATTCGGATTGGAACATATTTATCTCAATCAAAGGTTAAAAGCATTACATTTTTCTTAACTTTTCAATTTTCTTATTCATCTCTTTCAACTTGAACGCTTGTCTAATACGTCCTTAAGATCATCTTTAAAAATACAACTTTTATTATTTATCCAACAACAAGCCCGTTATTCTGATGTTGGCCTGGGTCCGGCATTGCGTGGTGGCCGCAGCACACCCTGTTTAGCTCCCCCATGCACACGCCGAACCGGTATATAAATATGGCGTGTCAGGCCTGGAGCGACGAATCATGTGGATCCAAACTCAACTCATGGTCCGCCAATCAAGTCTGACTACTAGCTAGTAAACCACCAAATCAGCCACACGTACTCCCTGGACTGCGTCCAGTCCACGAGTCCCCGTGTGCTTTTCCAACGGCTCAAAACCATTTTCAAGGATTGCTCATGCACCCAAAATCATTTAATAAAATCATTTATAAAAACAATTTAATAAAACAGTAATAAAATAGTTCCTCAACGAGTTCTCCGTTGAGGACAACCCACTCACAGTTCAGGGGACTCGTACACCCCATGCATAATCCACTGTGAGCCTAGCCGATGTCTCGATCAGCGCCTCAGCCGTCTGATTGAGAATTGTGTGCAACACAAGAAAATCATTTAGAGTTATTGACGCAACCGATATCGCCGAATTCGTTAAATTCATCTTCAAAGGATAATTTCGTAATTTAATATCTCAAGGGTGATCTAGTAATTTACCCATCCTAGGGTAAAATAGTAATTTCATTATCATATTATTAATCCCACATTTTATTTTCCAATATTCATCTTTTCCTTTTCTTTTTTACCAAAAAATGGGCCTTGGCCCATTAGTTCTTCTTTCCCACTTTTTCTTCTTCTTCATTTCACTTCATTTTTTTTGTCTTGTTGGACCTAAGCCCAAACGGCTTAGGCCCCAACTAATTGGGCCAGCGCAGCTAGGCCCGCGCGCTGCCCAGGTAGGCTGCAGCGCAGCCCAGCACTGCTGCAGGCCCAAGCGCCCTGTCTAGCAGCAACCAGGCTGGGGTCGTCGGCCATAGTGGCCAGCAGTTCCGGCAACCGGAATCTGGAAATCCAGATTCCGATGAGTCCAAACATTTTAGTTTTTTAAAGAAAACATAAACTATAAAGGTTGATGGACACCTACGTGTCCGGAACTTATCCTAAACTCACTACAGGTCCACTGGACTTATGAGATGAGGATAAAAAACCAAATGCTTGGACAATCGCCGTATCACCTCGAAACACGTGCTGACCGGTCACGCACTTAAAGGCTCCACGAACCGTCGATACTAGATAAAAACAACAAAAACATAAACATCAAATTCTCTAGGGAATTTCTTACCTTACTTTGATTCTTGAAACCCACTAATGACCATACAAAATAGAGATAAAACCCAAGTTTGAAAGCTCTAGTATGAAGCTTAAATATCCCAAGGTTGCATGTAACATTTAACAAGAAATTGAAGACGGAATTTTAGAGAGAGAGCAAGCCATTTTCGGTTAGAGAGAGAAGCTTTTTGATGATATTGACGGAGAAGCAGAGAAAATATAGAAATTGGATTCCTTTTATACTTTTGGGTAAAATTAGACTTTTTGCTCCATAATTTTAATTCTTTCAATTTAGTCCATAAATTTCAAAATCTCATTCAATTTGATATTCCACCACACCAAATTTATATTCTTTAATAAAAATTCTAAGTTATGCAAATACTAGTTTAGGCTTCACAGCTTCACTATCCACCATCTCACTTTCACATTCTACTAGTTTCCCCCACACTTACCTTAATCTCAATCTTTATTCATCAAACAACAAAAAGATCGTTAAACCCACAAGAATCAAAATCAACAATAAGGCTCATGGAATTTAGCCATCCACCATCAATTAAAACTAAAAATAAACACGTTATGCTCTTACCAATTCATGTATAAGGGTAAAACTTGTTTTTCAGGCTCAGGGTTCTTTGGGAAAAAAATAATGTGGTTAACAAAGATAAAAAGGCTAAATATATTTAATAAAGGCAACAAAGAGGTTACTAATGACAATGTAAAAAGGGTAGGAGGCACTAATGGTGCAAACAAACGCCTTAGTCATCCCCATACACAATACATATACATTCCAAACCAATCATACCACAATCCAAATTAGTCTCCAAGAGATTCCAAACAAGTTCTACAAGTAGCAAAAACTAAATTTTTGTACCCAATTGACAAACATCATCTTCATTTGACAAATTTTGACAACCATTTGCAAAAAGTAGTTAAAATAATGACTTAATTGATGATATCCAACTCTAGAAATTTTTAGCCAAAAACCAAAAACAAATTTTGAAAATTTTAAATAGGAACTACTCACATATGCCTTAATGCAAATGCATGATACAATTAAAAGAAAATGCATGAACAAAATAATTAAATATGCTAATGCAAAATAAACGTGCTAATTAGAATGACAATAACTAATTCATCAAAATAAAATTTCAATTTGTCTCCCCCCACACTGAGGACAACATTGTCCTCAATGTTGTATCCCAATTAAAGATATTAAAAGAAAAAAAGAGAAAATTCCCCTGATAATTGATGAAATTGGATGAACGTTGGAGCTTGCTTTGAATTTGCTTGTGCTTCACGTCTACAAAATTAGCTCAAGAGACAAAAGAATTAAAAAAATAATTGAGTAATTAGTAGTCATCCAAATAGCAAAGAAAAGAGAAAAAGAAAAAAAATGTACTAAGAATATGCAAAAGAACTAAATCCGAATATGCATTGCTATGTATGAGATAAGACAAGATTGGTGCCAAATTAATTGAAGTGATGCCCAAATATCTGCCCAAAAAATCAGCAAGCTTCCCATGAAAGAAAATTTATTTTCTTTGTCAATAAACTGGGCGGGTCACATGGATGGTCAAAGGATCTGCCCTTTTTGCTTTTTCGCTTCAATCCTTCAATCTAATGAAAAAGATTTTACGGCTTCAAAGGCTTAGCTGGATACCACTAGAGCTTAAACAAATCAAAGCCCTTAGCTTCTTACTCATTTCAAAGCTTACTACTCTGCTAGCGAATCTAGAAATATCCCTTGAATTACCAATCACTCGTGTTCAGCTTACTCCAACTCGATGGAATTGAGTAAAATGTGGCAAGAGTTTGAAGTTGCGCGGACTTGGAACAGAAGCGGAGGGCAGTGAGGTCCTAAAGCACGCAAAGACTCCAGCGCTGGAAGGAAGGTGAACTCGAGGCTGACTTAGAACAGAGGATGGGCTCGATTATACGAACCAAAGTCGGGGCCGAGTGGAAGATATAGATGATGCCCAAATCGTGACTTCAATGCCGCGATTTAAGAGAGATAAGACCGGCGTCGAGAGATGGTTTAGTTTGGGGCCGAGTTAGGACAGAAACGACATGAACAAGACAGAAACTTCAGGGGTATTTTCATACATCCAAATGACATTTTCAGCTCATGAAATCTGAATGAGAGTTGTAAATATTTGAGTTAGCTTTCCAACGGATCTTGAATCACCTAATTTGGACTTCTCACCTCATTTGGACTTCTAGATCAAAAGTTATGGTCGTTCTACCAGGGTAGCACAAAAATCTGTCAACCTTTGGATAGTTGGTGCGACCTAAAGTTAAGGAGAGCTCAATTAGGTCATTCTCGTGACCATGTGTGTCCCTATGTTGACACATGGTTCCTCACATGTTCCTCTAAACGTCTATATAGGCTTCTAATCTCCTCGGGCTATCTTCTTGGGTTGTAGATGAAGGATCGAGTATCTATTGATGAAGATCTCGATCTTTGTCAACAAGTGGTTCACCATATGTGAATATGGTTACCCACATGCACCTTGAAGTAGCTTCAATAAGGTCCAAAACGTCATCTCCATGGCTCTAAACATCCTCTTTTTCATGTTTGCTCCAATATGCTCTAAAACAGGCTAAAAAGCACCATTTTGCATTTTTTTTTCTCCAAAATGACCTAAAACGTAAAACATACTATGATAGGTGAAATTGGCATAATAAAAATGCTAAAACCATAGAAATTAAGCACATTTTGATACTACTAATTTCGTCTAATAAGTCATCATAAAAAAAGGGGGAGATTGTTGACTCCATGTGTTTTTGATGATAACAAAATATTCTATTTATTAGTGACACTAACCAAGCTATTTAGTGTGCAGTGATAAATTGAGTATTGTACTTAAAAGAAAGGTTATGCACAAACCAATCCATGTGAAGCTCAATATCACAGAGGAAGCATACTAAGGAAAGCCCCTACAAGAAAGCATAAGTAAATGGAGATTGAAAAAGACTTAATTCGAGACATCAAGACAGAAGCTAATCTTAGTGGGACTAACGCCTGGAAGCAGAAGCTTGAACATACAAGTTAACAGGTCTAAGGCACTTGTCATTTATTGCTGATCGGTCGTTGACCAAATCACAAGATAATTCCCCACAAACCAATAACTACTAGCTAGGGCAAGTAGGGGTCAAATCCACAGGGAGAGAGGATAATTTCTTCACTAATCAATTATGTTAAAAAGAGTAATTTTGAAAAAGAGATTTTGGTGATTTTAAATTAAAACTAACAAAACAAATTAAGAGCAAAGTAAATTGAGTAATTAAGTATGTAAAACAAGCCTCCAATATAGAATCTATTTCACTCTTGACAATATTAACATGGATCATCGACACAAAATATAAATTCGATATTAATTGCCTATCAATTAAGCATCATAAATCATTCTAAAGTAGTATATATCCTAAGACGTAGGCTTCAACTTTCCTTAAAACAAAATAATCTCCCTAATATCTCAAACAACTCCACTTGAATAATTGGTATAGGAACAGACGTGATGCTAATTCCAACATGCTAAAAGGAATAACCCATATCTCACTGCAATTAACCTCAAATGTTATGATCTAGGTTTCACCCCTTCCTATAACAAGCATTAGGTTTTATTAATCCACATGTATGATAAATCAATACCAAACTTGCCTACATCAATTTCCATCTCGGCCTAAAGATTTCAACAAGGTTTGATATCCCATTGAACCTAGGACTCCTAGCATTCAATTGTTACTTGGACCAACTTTAGCTTGACTCAAGCTACTTGAATCTAACTTTAGCATTCATATTATCAAGATAAGTAGATATAAATACATAAATTGAAGTATAGAGATAAGAAACATATTCAAGTGAAAATCAAATTATTAAGAACAAGAATCTCCCCATAAATTAAATGTCAAGAGATCAATAAGATTCTACATTGGACAAATAAAAGATTAGCTACTCATGAATTGAGTAGCCACCAAAAGGAATAGAAAAACCTAGAGTATGGCCGACGGCTCCTTGCTCTAGTCTTCAATCGAAATCGCCAACTCCAACCCCCTTTTCTAAAGAGAAAAGGTGGCTATTTATACTAGAGACTTAGGGCTAACTTAACCTAGGACAAGATAGTAATTTAAGCTCATTAAACCACCTTTAATTGGGTTTAAAGTCGTCCTACAGGTCTGGGCTATCCCTTAGCACCGAATTAGGGTTTACCGAATCATCTTGGGCTTTTCAAAGTCCAGCATGTCTGCAGAAACTTCAGGGGCATTTTCGTCCACGATAACGGCAAAAATGGGCTTCGAGCGAAACACAAAAGTTGTAGCTCTCGGAGTTAGCTTTCCAACGGCTACTCATACACCTTAAACGGAGCTCTGGATCAAAAGTTATGGTCAAAATACAGAAGAGTCGCCAAATCTGGAAACAAGTGAAGAGGCTTCAAGGTGAAGGCACACAAGGCAGCTGGGTGGCGCGCGCATGGCATGCTACCCGACTCCCCCTGGGCGCCCATGTGGTATGCTTGTGCGCCCAGGTCGATGGGCTCAGCACCCATGTCGCCAGCGCCCATGTGCTTGCTGGTGGCATGTCTAGACTCTAGCTGGGGGCCCATGTGGTATGCTTGGCGCCCCATGTGGTTTGCCTCACGACCCATGTCCTCCAGTGCTATGACACATCTTGACATGTCTTCTTGCCTTGAAATTCAACTTTGCTCCTTTGCTTCAAACTCTTGAAAATCAATCTTATGATGATAAAATTGACTCTTCAAGCTTTTCAATCACGATCATATTGGCTCCATTCTTCCTCCAAATTGTCCTTGGAAAATATTTGTGTAAATAATCATCCAAAAAGGCTCCAAAAAGGCATAAAAGTGGTGATTTTGCACTTTTCTTCCCTTTAACACCTATAAACACAAATATACAAAATACAAGGCGTAATCAAGCATAAAATACCCAAAAAGCATAGGAAAATGAACATAAAAAGATGCATAATTTTGGTCCGATCATATTTCCCCCACACTTAAGCTTTGCTAGTCCCTAGCAAACTAGTGCACTTTTCTCAAAAGAAAGGGTAAACAATTTCAATTGCACATGCATATCGAGAGATAATCTAACCATGAAGTCAAGAGAACAAAGAATAATAAAAATACTTAATCTCAAAATCAAGCGATAACAAACATCATCACCCTTAAGTAAACATAATAAGAGAAGTTCAATTCACTTACCATCCTCTACTTCACATGACCATTACTAACTATAAGCTTGTGTATACATCTATTTCCAAAGAAAAAGCACTATCATGGATATTAATCAAATATTAGCATGGGTTTAGAAAAGGCGACTTACTTTAAAGAATCAAGGTTACTATCCTTAGAAGTGTCCATGGTTTGGGGCTACTAGCTCCCTTTATTTTTTTGAGGTTACTAACACTCATTTTTATAAGAGGGACAATATTTCCGCAATTCCATGCCTCTTATCCTCTTTCCAAGGGTTACTAACTCCTTTTGTTAAAGAAAAGAGTGACAACAATGGATTATTTATATATATATATATATATTTTACAAAAATATCTCTTCTCCTCTCTTCATGAAAGCACTTCTTTCCTAAAGATATAGCTACCCTTACTACCCCCACACTTATGTTTTGACATATCCATGACATACCTTCATATTTGTAATCAAGAATCAACACAAGTTCTAGAAGTAATAAGTCATGAAAGCATTGGATAAATAAGCTTATGTCACAATCTCAAATTATACTTAATTCTAAGAAATCAAATGCATGCTAAAACTTAATCAAAGATTAAATTATTCTTAGCATTCTAAGCATCAATC
>AWWV01011362.1:0-29286 GCA_001974805.1 Corchorus capsularis
AGAATCCACTATCCAAAATCTTCCTTGCAGTCTTCTTATGTCCAAAATGACCTCCACATGCATAGGTTTGGCAATATTTCAAGACTGATTGAATTTCTTCCTCAGGGATGCAGCGCCTTATCACTTGGTCAGACCCATATCTCCATAGATGTGGATCATCCCAAAAATAATGTTTAGCATCACTCACGATCTTGGCTTTAACTCCTCTACTTGCATCTAGGGGTAGCTTTCTTGTTACCAAAAAGTTTGCAATGTTTGCATACCAAGGTATGTGGGAAACAACAAATAATTGCTCATAAGGTAGTGCTTCATTGAGTACAATGTCTTCATCCTTACCTTCAATTCTGCTTAGATGATCAGCCACTACATTCTCAGCTCCTTTCTTGTCTTTGATTTCCAAGTCGAACTCTTGAAACAGCAAAAGCCAACGCATGAGTCTAGCCTTGGTTTCTTTCTTTGCCATGAGATATCGAAGTGCAGCATGATCTGAATAGATTGTCACCTTTGATCCCAAGATGTATGACCGAAATTTCTCTAAGGAAAAAACAACAGCAAGCATCTCTTTCTCAGTGGTTGTGTAGTTCTTCTGAGCAGAATCCAAAGTTCTTGAAGCATAGTAGACAACATGAGGTATCTTATCTACTCTTTGACCTAGAACAGCTCCAAGTGCAACATCACTTGCATCACACATGATCTCGAAAGGCAGATTCCAATCAGGTGGTTTTACAATTGGAGTAGTAGTGAGGGCAATCTTCAACTTATCAAATGCTTCCTTACAATCTTCTCCAAACTCAAATTCAACATCTTTCTGAAGCAAACGACACATTGGTGCAGATATCTTCGAGAAATCCTTGATGAATCTTCTATAAAAACCGGCATGACCTAAGAATGAGCGAATATCTCGAACACAAGTAGGGTAAGGCAAATTCTGAATAACATCAATCTTTGCTTTATCTACTTGTAATCCTTCCTTAGAAACCACATGACCTAGTACTATTCCTTGTTCGGCCATAAAATGACACTTTTCAGCATTTAGTACTAAATTGGTCTCCACACATCTTTTTAGCACAAGCTCTAAGTTATGTAGGCACCTATGAAAATCATCTCCATAAACAGTAAAATCATCCATAAATACCTCCATAATCTCTCCTTGGTAGTCTTGAAAGATGCTCATCATACACCTTTGAAATGTTGCAGGGGCATTGCACAAACCAAAGGGCATTCGAGTATAGGCAAACGTACCATAGGGACATGTGAATGTTATCTTCTCTTGATCTTCTGGAGCAATTGGTATTTGAAAGTATCCTGAGTAACCATCCAAAAAGCAGTAGTAAGCACGACAAGCTAGTCTTTCCAACATTTGATGCATGAAAGGGAGTGGAAAATGATCCTTCCTTGTAGCAGAATTGAGCTTCCTATAATCGATGCACGCTCTCCATCCATTCTGAAGTCTTTGAGGAACTAGTTCTCCATCCTTATTTTCCACAACAGTGAATCCAGATTTCTTGGGTACTACTTGGACAGGGCTAACCCACTTACTATCTGAAATAGCGTAAATGAGCCCAGCTCCTAATAGTTTAAGAACTTCTTCCTTAACTACTTCATTCAAATTTGGATTTAACCTTCTTTGTGGTTGCCTTACTGGAGCAGCATCGTCTTCCAAACGAATCCTATGCATGCAAAAAGAAGGACTAATCCCCTTTATATCAGCAATCGTCCATCCCAAAGCTTCTTTGTACTTCTTCAAGATTCTGATTAACTCTTCCTGTTGATCTTCAGTCAATTTGCTTGAGATGATTGCAGGGAGTGTTTCCTTGTCTCCAAGAAAAACATACTTCAAGTCTTCAGGCAATGGCTTCAATTTGACTTCTGGAGGCTTAACAACAGAGGGTGGAGGTATTTCCTTAGGTTCCAACCGAATGTAGGAAATTGATTCACTTTCTTTTGGAAGTACTTTCAAGTCATTTACGGCGTTTATCACTTCACCCTTCAAATTCATCTTGACTTCTTTGACCTCGGTCTCGTACAAGCTATTTGTGATGACTGTCTCTAATTCATCTTCTTTGTTGAGTGAATTAACCTGTTCAACAAGGAGATCAACTTCATCAGTGGCAGAAATAGATTGTTCTTTAATAGGGTATTTCATATCTTTATACATATCAAACTCAATTACTTCCCTATCAAATTCAAGGCTGAGAATTCCATCATGAACATCAATCTTAGTTCTTGCAGTGGTTAAGAAAGGTCTTCCCAATAACAATGGTGTAGAAGAATCGGCATCTTCCCTTCTTATAATATAAAAATCTGTAAGGAAAATGAGCTTATCCACCTGCACTAAGACATCTTTAACCAATCCTTCAGGATAAATGTTAGATCTATCAGCCAATTGAATGATGATATTTGACTCAATTAAAGGATCTAGATCTAATTGAAGATAAATAGAATATGGCATGATATTAATTGAAGAACCTAAGTCACAAATTGCTTTCACAGTCATATTGCCTCCTATACTGCATGGAATAGTAAATGCTCCTAAGTCTTTGCATTTAATAGGCAATTTCCTTTGAAAAGCATTAGAGAAACTTTCATTCATGCATACCATTTCATTATCTTTCAATCTTCCCTTATCATCACTTAATTGCTTAAGAAAAGTTGCGTACCTTGGCACTTGCTCGATTGAAGCTACTAAAGGAATATTTACCTTTGTTCCACGGAATGAATCCAATAGATTTTCCTCCACACATCCTTTGTGTCTTTGCATGAACAATTGAGGGTAGGGTGCAGGACAATTATTGGGTTGCATTGTTTCATTTGATTTCTTCTTCCTCTTTGGTGGATCTTGAGCAGTTGTTGGATTTGGAATTAAGTTCGTTCCAAAGCCTAGCTTTTCTTCCTCCTCATTCTTCACAGAATTCTCCTCATCGTTTGGCATTTACACATGGGGTGTGACTATTGGTGATGGTTTCATTTCAGGGATAGGAAGAGTTGGTTCAACTATTGGTGTAGAAGAAGGAAAGGGGGTATTTGATGACTCCATCTCTTTCGTTACCTTAGGTTGCTTGTCTTCCATTCCCAACGAATTAATCCCATATCTTTGAGCATGGTTTATTCCTTTGTCAACCTCCATGTTGTCCTCTTGTCCTTGAATCACATTCACAGATGTTTGAAAGAATGATTGTTGGTGATGATTCACTCCTTGGTTTGTCATCATAAAGCGCAACAAATTGGCAAATGTGTCTTGTTGATCAACAACTTGTTTGCTAAGCAACTGATTGTTGGTTGTGAGTGCTTATACCACTTCTTTCAGTTCTTTCACCTCTTTGTGTATTGGTGATTCAGGCTCTGGCTCCTTAGACTTGAGAATCTCTTCTGATGTGCTAAATTGATGAATGTTTTCTGTCATGATGTCGAGCAGTTTCCTAGCTTCCTTGGGTGTCTTGAATGTCAAGCTACCTCCACTTGTTGCATCAATGTAGACTCGATCTTTATAAGACAATCCATCATAGAATTGTCGTATCAGGAGTTCCTCGCCTATGTTGTGGTAGGGGCAACTTTCACAAATCTTGTTGTACCTTTTCCAATATTGATACCACTTCTCCTTAGGTAGTTGTCGACAAGAATTGATTTTGCTTCTGACGTCAGCACGTTTGGCTTCTGGAAAGTATTGGTTCAAGAAAGCTCTCTCCATTTCCTTCCAAGAAGTAATTGATTTTGACGGAAGACTCCAAAACCATTCTTTCGCCTTACCCTCCAAGGTCATTGGAAAAACTCGAAGTTTTGCTTGCTCTTGAGGCATCTTCGTAATCATAGCACACTTGATGATGAAATCTTGCAAATACTCATGAGGATTTTCATGGGAGTCTCCATGAAAAGTTGGTAGCAGACGGATCACTCCTGGCTTTAATCCGTAAGAGAAATCTTCTAGATAATCAATACATGGGGATTTCATTTCACAGTTGAAATTCAACTCCCTTAGAGTAAGTGATTGCTCCATTGAATTTTCCTACAAATCAAAGATGATCAAGTGTAAAAGTAAAAAAGGAATAATAAAAAGAAAACAAATATTTACAAATAACACAATCTAAAAGTAAAGAAATTAAAAGCACACTCTCCCCGGCAACGGCGCCAAAATTGTGATCGGTCGTTGATCAAATCACAAGATAATTCCCCACAAACCAATAACTACTAGCTAAGGCAAGTAGGGGTCAAATCCACAGGGAGAGAGGATAATTTCTTCACTAATCAATTATGTTAAAAAGAGTAATTTTGAAAAATAGATTTTGGTGGTTTTAAATTAAAACTAACAAAATAAATTAAGAGCAAAGTAAATTGAGTAATTAACTATGTAAAACAAGCCTCCAATATAGAATCTATTTCACTCTTGACAATATTAACATGGATCATCGACACAAAATATAAATTCGATATTAATTGCCAATCAATTAAGCATCATAAATCATTCTAAAATAGTATATATCCAAAGACGTAGGCTTCAACTTTCCTTAAAACAAAATAATCTCCCTAATATCTCAAACAACTCCTCTTGAATAATTGGTATAGGAACAGCCGTGATGCTAATTCCAACATGCTAAAAAGATTAACCCGTATCTCACAACAATTAACCTCAAATGTTATGATCTAGGTTTCACCCCTTCCTATAACAAGCATTAGGTTTTATTAATCCACATGCATGATAAATCAATACCAAACTTGCCTACATCAATTTCCATCTCGGCCTAAAGATTTCAACAAGGTTTGATATCCCATTGAACCTAGGACTCCTAGCATTCAATTGTTACTTGGACCAACTTTAGCTTGACTCAGGCTACTTGAATCTAACTTTAGCATTTATATTATCAAGATAAGTAGGCCTCAAAATCCATCAAGATATAAATACATAAATTGAAGTATAGAGATAAGAAACATATTCAAGTGAAAATCAAATTATTAAGAACAAGAATCTCCCCATAAATTAAATGTCAAAAGATCAATAAGATTCTACATTGGAGAAATAAAAGATTAGCTACTCATGAATTGAGTAGCCATCAAAAGGAATAGAAAAACCTAGAGTATGGCCGGCGGCTCCTTGCTCCAGTCTTCAATCGAAATCGCCAACTCCAACCCCCTTTTCTAAAGAGAAAAGGTGGCTATTTATACTAGAGACTTAGGGCTAACTTAACCTAGGACAAGATAGTAATTTAAGCTCATTAAACCACCTTTAATTGGGTTTAAAGTCGTCCTACAGGTCTGGGCTATCCCTTAGCACCGTATTAGGGTTTATCGAATCATCTTGGGCTTGATTCTTGGGCTTTTCGAAGTCCAGCATGTCTGCAGAAACTTCAGGGGCATTTTCGTCCATGATAACGGCCAAACTGGGCTTCGAGCAAAACACGAAAGTTGTAGCTCTCGGAGTTAGCTTTCCAACGGCTACTCATACACCTTAAACAGAGCTCTGGATCAAAAGTTCTGGTCAAAATACAGAAGGGTCGCCAAATCTGGAAACAAGTGAAGAGGCTTCAAGGTGAAGGCACACAAGGCAGCTGGGTGGCGCGCGCATGGCATGCTACCCGACTCCCCCTGGGCGCCCATGTGATATGCTTGTGCGCCCAGGTCGTTGGCCTCAGCACCCATGTCGCCAGCGCCCATGTGCTTGCTGGTGGCATGTCTTGACTCCAGCTGGGGGCCCATGTGGTATGCTTGGCGCCCCATGTGGTTTGCCTCGCGACCCATGTCCTCCAGTGCTATGACACATCTTGACATGTCTTCTTGCCTTGAAAATCAACTTTGCTCCTTTGCTTCAAACTCTTGAAAATCAATCTTATGATGATAAAATTGACTCTTCAAGCTCCTCAATCACGATCATATTGGCTCCATTCTTCCTCCAAATTGTCCTTGGAAAATATTTGTGTAAATAATCATCCAAAAAGGCTCCAAAAAGCACAAAAGTGGTGATTTTGCACTTTTCTTCCCTTTAACACCTATAAACACAAATATACCAAATACAAGGCGTAATCAAGCATAAAATACCCAAAAAGCATATCAAAATGACCATAAAGAGATGCATAATTTTGGTCCGATCAATTGCCTTAGTGCAAGCAATGCAGAGCATTCATTAGTGGGACTATCGGAAACTGTCAGCCAGTTAGATTTTGCCAGCGCCAGAAAAAGACAAAATAATGGCTAGAAAGTTCAAACGGTCACATCAACGGCTAGAATCGGCAGATTTGTATTGAAAGCGAAAAATGACCGTTGGGAAGCAAATTTGACGATTCAAGGACACTAAAGAAAGCCAAAACACTCTAGAATTATACCAAGTTGTTCTACACTCTTTTATTCATTTTTACTTGGTTTTACAAGATAGTTTTTCACTCAAATTCATTGTAAATCTTGGCAACGGCTTAAAAAGGTGTAACTCAGATCAATTATGATCATTTTTTTCACACATTCTTTTCATCTTGTTCTTGTTGTAATCAGTGCGGTGAAGCACTTGCGTTGAGCTTGGAGAAGTTCGGGCGTGTGAGCTTGGTAAAGTTCGGTTGTGTTCAAGCTTGGTTTGTTAACGGCTTGGTATAGGCCTGTAACTACATCAGGTTAGTGGATTGGTTGAAATCCTTGATGGGAATAGCCAAGGTAAAGGACGTAGGTCAAGGAGGACAGAACCTCTATAAATCATTGTGCAAAGCTAAGCTTCCTCTAATCCCTTTTAGTTACTTTGCCTTCGATCTATTTGTTGCATACCATCTTCTCTCTCTAACTTACTCTATATTATATATGATTACACATTCATTTGGACTTGTACTTATTCTGCCATAATCATTTATTGCTCATTATTGACATATTCTACATAGCCCAGTTTATGTTGGTCGCGCTAATCATTCCATATACTATGGTTGCACTAATGTTCTGTTTTGTAGAAAAGTTAGTTGAGCTTAAAAGTTTTAAAGTGTGCTATACACCCCCACCCTCTAGTACCACCTTTGGAACCAACAACCTTCTCATGGCTTATTATGAAGCCAATGTAGAAAACCAGCAAAACAAAAAGGCTCGGTTCTTGGTCATAGAGTGATTTATCGTGATTGTACAGAGACAGATCAAAATCTATAGGTTGATCACTTTGCATAGAATCCAAGATATAATGAATCAATATTTCGTAGATGATTTCGAATGAGTCGAAGTTTATTCTTACAGATTGTCAATGTTATTGAAGCACATGACAACTACTTTGTGCAACGAAGAGATGCATTCAGTAGACTCGAATTTTGTAGTTTGCAAAAAGTAATAGCAATATTTTGAATGTATGGCGTATGGTGTGCCAACTGATTCTACTGATAAATACATTAAAATTGGAAAATCAACAACAGTTGAAAGCTTGAAGCAATTTTGTCGAGCCATTGTGGAAATATTTGGAGAGCGTTATTTGAGAGCACCAAATGCTAATGATGTAGCAAGACTACTTGTAATCGGTGAGAAATGTGGTTTTCCAGGAATGCTACGGAGTTTGGATTGTATGCAGTGGACTTGGAAAACTGTAAAACGGCTTGGGCAGGAAAATACAGTGGACGTAGTGGATCCCCAACCATTATTCTTGAGGTTGTAGCTGATTATGATTTATGGATATGGCATGCATATTTGGTTTACCAGGTTCAAACAATGAAATTAATGTGTTGGAGGAGTCCCACTTGTTCGCAAACCTTGCTGAAGGTATTATGCCTCCGGCTCATTATGTTATTCAAGGAAAAGAGTATACCACAGGATATTATTTAGCCGATAATATATATCCTAAATTGTCTACTCTTGTACAAACCATTCCTGATTCTCGAGGTCCAAAAAAGCAGTTATTCGCAAAGATGCAAGAAGCATGTAGAAAGGATGTAGAACGTGCGTTTGGAGTTCTGCAATCGCGATTTACAATTATCAAGGGACCGACACGTTTTTGGAAAAAGGAGATATTGCATGATATAATGTCAGCATGTATCATAATGCACAATATGATCATTGAAGATGAACATGATCTAAATGCGGACATTGGAAATTGGATGGAAGTGCCACACTTGAATTAGAGATGGTCAAAGATGATACCACTCGATTTCAAGAATTCCTTGCTCGACATAAGCAAATCAAAGATAAAGAGGCTCATTTTTCACTTCGTAATGCATTGATTGTACATCTATGGGAGCGAAATGGGAATTCAGAAAATTTAAGCTTAAATATGTAAGAAAAATATGCTAAGTAAAAGCATAAAGTGAAATAATATTTCTTGTAATATTTTGGTAATGATTTTTAAATAAAAATAATAACTATTACTTGTATTTTTTTAATAATATTTTTTAATTAATGGTATTTAATTGTATTATCATTAATTTTTATTTCATAATAATAGTTTTTCTTTACAATAAATAAATAAATATTACAAGTTTTATCTAATTCTAAATTAATATATATAAATATATAATATTCATGGAAATGATTTACAATCAAATAATTGTTTAACACCAATTTGGTGTATAATACATTGGAGTGAAAAAAATTGGTGTAAGCATATTCTCTAAAGATTCCTTTTTTTTTGGCCAAAAAAAAAGATTCCTTTTTAACCTAGGATATGCACATTGGCCTTGCTCTTAGTTCTTGGAAATTTAAGGATGATGCTATTAGGAAAAGCATAGCAAAAATGATTATTTGCGATGAGCTGCCATTTAGGTTTGTTGAAGGAAAAGGTTTATAGATTGTCTAGCTACAACATGTCCTAGGTTTAAAATGCCTTCTAGGTGGACTGTAGCAAGCGATTGTGCTATATTTATGAAGATGAGAAAGTGCAGCTTTAAAAGTTGCTTGCTTCTAGTTCGGGTTATTGGAAAATTTGGCATTAAATCATGTGTGTGGGTGAATGAGAAATTGTTTCTCAAAGTAACACCCATTGTTTTGAAACATATTTGTTGGAATTAACTGACAAGTGAGATTTGTTTGTAACAAAGTTACAAAACTAATAAGACTTAATGTCGTAACAATTGTTGGAACATTTTCCAAATGTTCAACAATTTCATAATATCCGACAGGGATATTTGTATAAGCTTTGAATGAGTTTAATAAACTCATGGAAGTTATGAAAGTTCAATTAATAATCATCTATGATTTTAATTAATTGATGCAAAAATAACCTTACGAAAGATATAACGTTATATATGTAAAGAGGTTTGAGAGAAGAATTATTTCTGGAAGAAGGACTTGATTCGTATTGTATTGAAGTATGAATTTATAGGTACAAGGCTAAAGGCTAAGGTTAAAGCAGTTACAAGGTAATCAGATCAGGATAGGTTACAAGGGTATAATATCTAAGAGATATACATCAATTAACAATAAAGCTAAAAGAAATAAAGATAAATCTGTTAAGTTGGAGTTTGAGTTCTTCCGCCAATACTTCCCGCAAGATGGAGGATCCGTCAGAGACTCCAATCTTGGTAGTAAGAAGTTGAAACCGCTGCTGAGAGAGAGCCTTTGTAAGTGCATCAGCAAGTTGAGCACCAGAGGGAATGTGAGCTACTTTCAATTAACCACTGCTAAGTTTTTCTCGGACAAAAATAGAGTCCAACGTCTAATGCTTCATTCGTGAATGAAAAACTGGATCTGCACGTGCATATGTGGCACTCAAGTTGTCACATAGAATTAGGGGAGGTGAAGTGGAAACTTGCAGAGGCAACTCAGATAACAACAATTGTATCCACACTACCTCAAATACAGCAAAAGCAATAGCTCGATACTCTGACTCGGTGGAAGATCGTTCTATTGTTGACTACTTATTTGAGCTCCATGCAATTAGAGTGGAACCAAGTTTGATAACAAAGGCAGAAGTAGATCGCCTTTCATCAGGGTCTCCTGCCCAATCGGAATCTGTGTAAACTATCAAGTTGAGGCTGTGTTCCTTATTGATGTTTATTCCATGCAGTATGGTGCCTTTCAAGTAGCGAAGTACTCTTTTTAAAGCTGCAAAGTGTTGGTGCGTCGGCTTATGCATAAACTGTGACAACTTGTTAACTGCAAAAGACACATCTGGCCTTGTGAGACTAAGATACTGAAGAGAACCAATGATCTTCCTATATGTCTCGGTATCTGCAGCAGAGCTTCCATCATTGAGTTTGAGAGGCTTCGAAATTGACATTGGTGAGTTTGAGGCCTTAGCGCCAGCCATGTCAGTTTTCTCAAGTATATCAGCTATATATTTGTGTTGAGACAAGAATAAGCCTTTAGGTCTTTGTTCTACCTCAACGCTCAAAAAATAATTCAATCTGCCAAGATCTTTAAGTGAAAAGTTTGAGGCCAAATTTGTCACAAACAGTTTGAGAAAGCCATCATTGTCACCAGTCAAAATTATATCATCAACGTAGACCAACATTAAGGGAGTCACACCATCTTTTGCATAAATGAAGAGAGAATGATTAGCTTTGGAATTCTTGAATCCATATTGCAAAAGAAAACTACTAAGAGCTGAGTACCACGCTCTAGGAGCCTGCCTTAAGCCATAGATGGCTTTTTGTAACTTACATACATGTCTTGGCTTTTGTTTGTCATGAAATAGTGGTGGTTGTGTCATATACACTTCCTCCTCAAGTTTTCCTTGTAGAAATGCGTTATTTACATCAAATTGATGTAAAGGCCAATTATTTGAAATGACTAAGCAAAGTACTGATCTAATTGTGACTGGTTTGACAACGGGACTGAGTGTCTCGTTAAAATCAAGCCCTGCCCTCTGTGTGAATCCTTTTGCTACAAGACAGGCTTTGTATCTCGAAATTGAGCCATCTGGATTTCTTTTTATCCTAAAAACCCACTTGCATTTCACCACTGTTCTATTTGAAGGAGTTGGAACTAACTGCCATGTTTCATTTTGTTCTAGAGCCTTTAATTCTTCCATCATTGTTGCCTTCCACACAGGAGATTTTACTGCCAAAGTTGCACTTGTTGGTTCAATTTCAGATGGTAAACAGTATTTGGTTGCTGCTAATAGCTTCTTTTGCTTAAATATATTATTTTGACCTGGTTACCATCGGATGGGTTCTCTGCAAAGGCATATTAGTGGCAACAGGTTGTAAGGCAGTTTCATTTGTATTTGTCTGGGATGAAGAAAGGCTTACCTATGAATTACTATTTCCATGTTCGGCTTGCACTGCAGAGTTTGAAGGAGGGGGATCCAGTGCTAAACTATCATTGCTTGGAGAAGCTGGTACTTGTGAGACAACTGGAATATCAGAGAGTGATGCAAGTGGAGACAGATTATCAACCAGCAGAGGCATAGTTGTTTTTGATTTACTAGATGGAAATTGACCCTCGTCAAATAAGACATGCCTAGATGTATAGACTCTTTGTGAGACAGGTTCAAAGCAAAGATATGCGCTTTGATCTTTGAATACCGAAGAAAGATACAAAGCTTAGATCTTGGTTCCAACTTGTGTGTATCGTAAGGCCTTAGCCAAGGGTAACAGAGACATCGAAATGTCTTTAATTTGGTGTAATTGGGAGTTTGTTTAAACAACATTTCAACAGGGGTTTTGTTTCGTAGGATGGAGGTAGGCAATCTATTCAAGAGGTAAATAGCACACATGAAAGCATATGACCAGAAGTTTAGTGGTAAAGATGCTTGGTGTAAGAGTGTCAAACGTGTCTCCACTATACTTCTATGTCTCCTTTCTATCGTGGCATTATGTTCTGGAGTATAGGGAGGTGATTGAAGATGTTGAATGCCAACATATTCAAACAAAGGTTTGAGTTTTTCAAACTCTCCCCCGCAATCAGAATAGACACTGAGAATGTCAAGTTTGAAGTACTTCTCAACTATCAATTTGAATTTGGTGAAAACAGTAAAGATCTCGGATTTCTGTTTAAGAGGAAACAACCAAGTATATTTAGTGAAATGATCTACAAAGGAGACATAGTATTTAAAAACATTAATTGATATCACTCTACTTGGAGCTCACATATCTGTATATATAACTTCTAGAGGATGAGATGAAGTAATTAAAGAAACAGAGAACGGTTGTTTGTGAATTTTATTGCATGAGCATGAGGTAAAGAAAGTTGCTTAAGCAAAAATCTAAACTCTTAAAGCTGGGATGGCCTAATTTTTGATGCCATGTTGTTGAAGAAGCTTTGACTCCTACAAGTGCAAGAGTTGGCTTGTTTATTATTGGTTCAGCAGACTGCAATTCATAGATTCCCTCCTTACTCTGGCCTCGTGCAATTGCCTCCCTCGAAAAAAGATCCTTCACAAGATATTCCACAAAAGCTAAGTTTTACTTTTGGTAGGGATAGAAACTGAACCAGTATTTGTTATTGGCAGGCCACTTCCATCTCCAATTACAATCCCATCTATCCCAGCATATTTTTCCATTGCCTCAAAATTTCTAACATTTGGAGTCACATGGTGTGAAGCACCCGTGTCAAGCAACCAGTCTGCATTGACCTTTTGTTTTGCAACTGCCGAATGAGCTGAAGTGTTGTTGCTTTGTTTCGGCTTGATTCTATAACATGTCTTGGCATTGTGACCTTGTCGATCACAATATTGACAAACAGGTTTCCCTTGACCATTTCTCCTGTTCACATTGTTATCATTGAATCCATTAGAACGATTTGAAGAAAAAAATTTGAGACCTTGCCTGGATTTTTCAAAGCCAAATGTTTTTTGAGCCACATTAGTTGTGTGCATGACAATGTTAGTTGAATTTTGCCTTTGCAGGAAGCTCTCATATTCTGTCATTTTATCCAGTAGTTCTTCAAAGGAGATGGGATTTTCTTGAGCTCTAATTCCAGCTGAGATCTCCTTGAATTCTGCACCTATTCCATTAAGGATGTGGATCACCAATTCATCATCATGAATGAGAGAGTTGATTAATGCCAACTCGTCTGCAGTGTGTCTGATTGATTGAAAGTAATCTTGGACATTTTTGGTTCCCCTTGATTGAAGTAATTTCTCTCGCAACTGCATCATACGAAAACGAGAGACTAAATAGCGTTTTTGCCCCCTGAACTTTGGAAATGTAAGCTAGTTTGTCCCTTAAACTAATAATTATGCCACATTGCCCCCTGAATTTTCAAAATCAAGTCAAATTGCCCCTTGCCGTCAACGCCGTTAGTCACGTGACGGCACGTTGTAGACACCCGTTTTCGAACCATATCCTTTAAATTATAATAAATTAATTTACATTAGGGTCACTAAGGGGCATTTTGGTCATTACTATTCGTTTTTAGGTCTTGCATTTCACTGGCATGTTGCAATCTATCATTTGCACATATTTTTCCATGATTACATATTAGGTTGGATATTGAAATTGCATTTTGCACTGCATTTAGAAAACCCTTATATTCTATTTAGACTAGTTTTGCTCGATTGGGCCAACCCTTTCTTGATGATTATTTGCTTGTGGACTTGTTTTGTTTTCATGAATTTTCTTGGGTAATTTCAGCTTTGGGCTTGCATTTGGGCATGAGGAAGTTGTATCATTTCTTGACATTTTAGGTTAAAAAGAGCTTGCATTCACATATATATATACTATATATTATTTTTGTAACCACGTGAAATTTCTAAACGCTCCTTCTAACTTTTAACCTAGTGCGACCTTATCGCCCCATTTTGGTCTTTTCTCAATCTATTTTATTACCTAAAATGACCCTTATGCTGCATTCTCTGATGCTTTGCTTGGTTGGACTATTACAGTAATTTGAGATTCCCTTTAATTATTGATATTTTAAGTGGGTTCTTAATACGTTAAGTGGATTTTTAAGACATCTTTATTAAGGTTCCCTTTAAATATTGATATGTTAAGTGGGTTTTCAAGACATCTCATTTTGGTAACCCTTCATTATTTTCGTAGTTTTAAATATATCAATTTATTTAACTCTGTTACAAAAGTACTTTGCTAAATCTTACAATATGAGGCTGAAAAAACAAATATTTAAAGTATATACCTATTTAGAATAAACTACGAAATCTATGTGTGCTTATGTATAGACTATAGGTCTTTGTGGAGATTATTTTATGGTTCTATAATTGTTTAGGAAAAAAAATAAAAGACAAGATTATTTTATTTTTTTTATAGAAAGACGATATTATTTTATGGTTCTATAATTATTTAGGGAAAAAAAAAGACGCCTGATGTGCTAGCGCAGGCTATCCCACTTGTTTTTATTATTACTATAGCCTTTGTGGGCAAGTATAACTTTGGGCTTGCATTGGAATATTAAGCTTGCATATGGACTTTAGGTTTGCATTTAAAGAAGTAAAATCATTTCTTGCCGATTTTTGGAATAAAAAGAGTTCTACAGATTGAAAAAACTGCAAATGCACAAAAACGGAAATCAAAATCAACTTCACTGCTCATCTCATGCATCAGTTTACAGACTTTAGAAGATACAAAACAAGAGCATGTACATTTATAAATCAGCACTCCACAATATCTTGCATTGACCTAAACCTGTTGCCATCATTGTGCTTCCTTTTGCTTCTTGAAAACCCAGTCCCTTACACAAGGAGAGAGCTGCAAAATGGATCAAATATATCCCCAGGCTCAAGACATGGGCACCATTGATTGGTGACATGTCAATCTCCAAAAGAACGGTGTCAAGAAGTCATGGTAGCAAGCATATAACAAAAGACCAAGAGCCGGGGGAAGCTTAGTTTTGGCCAAGTCTGGAACGAGATTCAGAATTGCTTCCTGAGCCTCAGATGTGTCAACAGGGCCTTGAGACATGCACAAGCTTGATGATAGTAGGCAAGGCAAATATACACGACATTTCATGCAGCATAGAAGTCAACAAAAATGGCACCCAAAAGCAATTAAGATCCAAGATATAGGCACATGCAACAAGGGTAGGAAGTTAGAAATAAGGATTAGGAGCAGTTGGTTTGACCATAGCGTTTTCATTGCAAGGATGACATTGAAGCACAATCACAGTCACATTAGAGAAGGCACCAAAACATTCACATTAGTATTCCATATGATCAAACAGAACAGGTCGATAAGGCATACAATCGTTTTAGTAAGACACGCAGTCAATAGCAATTGTCCAAAATTTGAGCATATCAGGGGCATAGCAGAAGGACAAGGATGCATGACAAGATTAGTCAAAGGCAATCACGTGTAGAATACAACAAGATTCGGCACAGAAAGAAACATACAAGAGCACTTAGAGTAGTCCATACATAGCAATCCAAAGAACAAAAAAGCAACGATGGCAACCAAGATCAGGATAGTAGTAAAAGGTAGTATATCACAGTAGAGACAGAGCAGGACAGGGCCCAAAACGATAAGGAAAGCATTCAGTGATCCAATTTCAATTTCAGAACAAAGCAAAACAGACTAATCGTAAAAGCAAGCTTAAGTCTCCAGAAAATTCAGTCCAAGAACACTTTGAACTGACCAAATGAGCAACACATATACAGATTTCAAGCAAGCAATTCGCTTGGAGCAGAGGAAAAATAACCTTACCAAGCCGCTGAACTTTGATTGACTCTACTGTCATGTTGCTCCAAAGATAATTGGTTCACCATCAGGATGTGAATAAGGGCTTCGCATGAATAAAGCTGCAAGGAGAAAAATTAGTCTCAAGAACAACAAAGTTGTATACATAACAGTGACCAATTACGGGCATTCTCTCAAGGGACAAACTAAAAGATAGTCAAGCTGAGGTAAGTGCAAGATGGAGAACAGAGCAAAACTTGAGAAAAATAAGTGCAGAGTGCAAACAAGATGGCTTTCTACGGGACAAGCAATGCCAATGTTAAAAGGACAGGTTAAGGCAGAACATGAATAAAAAGAACTCTTTCACAGCATATTTTTCATAAGGCAGATTGATCGAGCTAAAATTATGCATGTTTTTATAGCTATTTTTATATACTTTTTGCCACTTTTATATGTGTTTTTACCCTAGTTTGCTAGTATTTGTGTTTTTAGGTCTTGAAGACAAGAAAAGTGAAAACTTATTGTTTTTCACTCTTTTTGGAGCTATTTTGGAGACTTTTTACTCAACTATGGATTTGAAGATTCGAAGTTCGTGTTTTGAACTACTTTTTGGACCCTCCAAAATATCCAAATCCCGTAATTTCCCGTAATTAGTCATATTTGGAATAGGAATCAGTGCAGTCTTGGTAGAAAGGCCATAACTTTCTGCTCAGATGTCCGTTTTGAGCCTATGAGTAGCCGTTGGAAAGCTAATTCCGAGCTCTACAACTTTCCTTTGAAGTGCAAAGCCCAGATCTGCCATCTTCAAGCCCGAATCTGAAGTTTAAGTTTCTGCAGAAATCCAGAAAATTCCAAAATCCTTTTTTGACTTGGATTCTACTCTAGAAAGACATCTAATCCAACTTGGAGACCAAGTCAAGCGTAAACCGTCCTACCCCTATTCCTCCACTATAAATAGCCACCTCCTGTATCACAAATCACACACATATACTACATACATCATAGATAGACATAATTCTCTTTTTCTACTTTTCTTTAGTTTAGGTTTTCTCTAGTTTTAGAAGGGGAAGTCGACACCCTCTCTAACCATAGAGGGGTGCGACAACCCTAGGTTTTCAAGGAGGAGAAATCGTTCCTCTCTAGTCCTGTAAGTATTCTTATGCCTCTCATGGATTTTCCTAAGTCCATGAGTAGTTAAACCATTAATACTTCTAATCCTTTGGTGAATTCAATCAATTGATTATGGTGAGATTTCTATACTTATAATTTTGTGTTAAGTTCTTGATGATAGTAGATAAAACCCTGTTTTATTTTATGATCTTGAATCTTACTGACTTAAGTGGCCACTAACGATGTGGGAGAATAGATCTATTGCTAGTCAAATAAGGATTGAGCCCCGAGTTTGATTTATGGTAGCAAATCAGGTTTCTTTGATCACTGTCTGATGGGCGTTTGTCTATCGGAGGGCGAGAAATTTATCTTCGTATGGTTCTACTTGTAGGCATGTGTGTAAAATTAATTATTCTTAATGTTTTGTTCTCAAGCAATCTTTAAGCCCTGAGAAAGTAATCGATTGCTGAAGGAATAAAAGAGATAACTGCAGCTTTGATCGGCCTCTTATCTAATATACATGTTGGATTTCCTATACCAGTTGTCAGTCAAGAATAAGATGCTAAATTCACCTTTTAAGTCAATGATTCATAGTTAATCTGATTGAATCATACCATCGGAGAAGAAGTATGCTTTTTAATTATTGTTCGCTTTATAATTTGCCTTAGATCTAGATTTACTTTTCTTTACTTTACTTTATTTTTAGTTTAATTGTTTTCTTTATAATTGATATAATTAATCCCCTCTTTCTAAGTGATTTTTGGAAAAGATATATTCTTTGGAGAAAGACCTTCACAATTATAACCCTTCTCTATGGGATTCGACCCCTACTTGCCCTAGCTAGTTTAGTTAGTTTTTGTGGGGATTATTTTTATGATTGTTAAACGACCGATCATAAATTTTGGCGCCGTTGCCGGGGAAGGGAAGTGAAGTGAGATTAGATCCAAGAATTAATCAGCTCTAAACAATTTTGTTTTTCCGTTTTTTTCTAATAAAAAAAATTGCGATTTACTAAAAAAAAAATTGCGAATTTAAAAAAAATTAGGGTTTCCGATTTAAAAAAAAGTTTTTCTTTTCCGTTTTTCCTTTTAAAATAAAAAATAAAAAAATATATTTTCTGTTTTTGCTTTTTAATTTTTGTTTAAGAACTGTTACTGCTAATTTTTCTTTTAGTTTTGTTTTTAATTTTTCTAGAAAGTTGCATGCCAAAGACAAGAAGTAGTGGTATTGAAGATTTAGAATTCAATCCTGAGCCTGAAAGAACACTATTTCAAATAAGAAAGGAGACACAAAGCCGACAACAAGAAGAGGAATCATCCAATTCAAATTCTCAACCAAGTTCTCCTAGATCTGCTGTTTCAACATCATTAGAAGACATGGCCAACGTAGAAGCACCCAAAACTCTGAGAGAGTTAGCTGCACCAAACGTCAATGCCAAACACTTAGTCATTCAATACCCAGATACAACTGAAAACTTTGAGATAAAATCTGGATTTATTCAGATTTTACCCAAATTTCACGGTTTGCCTGGAGAAGATCCTCACCGACATCTAACTGATTTCCAGATTGCCTGCGCATCTACAAGTATTCAAGGTATTCGTGAAGATCAATTCATGTTAAGAACCTTTCCGTTCACTCTTATGGACCGAGCAAAAGATTGGTTGTACCTTCTACCCACTGGTTCAATCACATCTTGGACGAGCCTTAAGAAGCTGTTCTTGGAAAAGTATTTTCCTGCACATAAAGCATCAAGCATAAGGAAGGAGATTTGCGGAATTAAGCAACGCTATGGAGAAACAATGCATGAATATTGGGAACGTTTCAAGACACTTTGTGCGAGCTGCCCCAATCATCAAATCAATGAATAGTTGCTGATCCAGTACTTCTACGAAGGATTACTACCGTTTGACAGATCTTCCATCGATTCTGCAAGTGGAGGAGATTTCATAGACAAAACTCCCGCCGAAGCTTGGACTTTAGTGGAAAACATGGCTGCAAACACTCAACAATTTGGATCTCGAGAAGCCTATTCAAGAGAAGGCCCTACAAGAAGAATCAATGAAGTTTCTACCTATTCCACCTCATTGGAGCAACAACTTCAAGAAACGAATCAGCAAATTGCTATGCTCACTGATTTGTTCCAAGCGAATTTTTCAAGTGTGCCTAGGGTTTGTGGTATTTGTTCTCAAGGACACTATACTGATAAGTGCCCTACTTTGGAAGACAACAAGCAAGGAGTCAATGTCGTGGGATTACAAGGAGCTTATCAAAGGAAGCCTGAACCTTATTGGAGACCTGAGCAACCGAGTCAACAATATGGGAACCAAGGTAATTTTCAAGAAAGACCAATGAATTTCCAAAGACCTAATTTTCAATCTTCACAAGCTATTTCCATCGAGATGCAACAAATCAAAGAAGCTATGGAGATGATGAGAAAACAAATAAGTCAACTGGCTAGTGATATAAGTGATCTCAAGACACAATGTCAACAAAGGATTCCATCAGAACCAAAGATACCTCCTAGAGAGAATATCAGTGTGATTTCTTTAAGGAGTGGAAAAGAGTTGAAAGAACCCTATCCAACCCTTGCCGCACAACAACAAGATAAAGGAGAGTCGAGCTACACCAAGGAAGACAAATCGCAAGAGCCTGCCGAAATCAAGATTGAAGATGAACCCAATAACAAACAAGCTGCGCCGATTGAAGGTTCAAACAAGGAGAATGCCGCAATCAAACCGATTCCAACCTAATTCCTTTTCAATCAAGATTGAAGAAGTCAAAGAAAGAATATGATGATCAAGATATTTTGGAGATACTTCGAAAAGTTGAGGTCAACATCCCACTTCTTGATGACATTCAAAAAAATTCCAAATTATGCAAAGTTCCTCAAGCAACTTTGTACCAACAAGAAAAAATTACAAGGTAAGGTAAGCGCTGGAGCTAATGTCTCTGCTGTGCTTCAAAAGAGTTTACCTCCTAAGTGCAAAGATCCAGGTACGTTTTCTATTACTTGTTTTATTGGAAGAAGAATTATAGAGAATGCGATGCTAGATCTAGGTGCCTCTTTAAGTGTGATGCCTTACTCTTTTTACAAATCTTTAAATCTTGGTCCTTTGAAGAATACTGATGTTATTTCGCAATTAGCTGACGGATCTTTGGTTTATCCCAAAGGTGTTTTAGAGAATATCTTAATTAAAGTTGAGCATTTGATTTTTCCTATCGACATATTCATTATGGATATGGAGTATTCGAAAGATCAATGTCCTCTTTTATTAGGAAGACCTTTTCTAAAGACCTCTCATACCAAGATTGATGTATTCAATGGTTCATTGACCATGGAATTCGATGGTGAAGTCATCCACCCTAGAATTTCATCTCAAGTGCCTTTGAAATCTAACAATTTTGTTTATGTTATAAGTTCTAAGTGTGTTAAGAAAGGAGCCATTGAAGATTCTTCATCGACATCACCTGCCCAAATTTCCAAAGGAAGACAACGAATTGCTGATTTTCAACAACAAAAGGATGAAAATTTTTACCAAGCATGGGATAGATTTTAAGATGCTTTGCACCAATTGCCCTCACCATGGCATATCACAAAAACTTTTGATTACCTATTTCTATGAAGGATTAGGAGTAGATGATCAAATTCTTGTTGATAGCATCGACAATATTCCGTTGTTTGATAGAACTCCTGATGTCGCATATGAAGCATTGGAAGATTTATCTAAAGCAATTGAGCCCCCTAGCTTTAGAGAGAAGAAAGATCGTGCAAAAGAAGCCAAGAAGGAGCAAGAAGTCAACAACAAAGAAGTTCAACCATCCCTGAAGATCAACCAACCAAGCAATTCAACTAAGAAGCAAGATAGAGAACTTAAACATAGAACTAAAGTTGGGAGCATTCTTCAACGCAAAGGAGAAACTTTTCCCCAACTTTGGCAAAGGTTTAAGAAGCTATGTGCTGATAATCCTCATCATGGTTATGATCAAAGAAGATTGGCTCAACACTTCTATCAAGGATTAAGAGCTTCTGATCGATTGTCTGTCGACACTCTTATCTATATTCCCCTGTTCGATCATAGCACTGCTGACATAAATGAGGTATTGGAGAATTTTGCCCAGATGCTAACCAATGCACCGAAGGAAGCTACCCAAGGACACAGCCCGGCCAAGCCCGTGTCGCACAAGTCAGTATGCCCGGTTACAGCCCGGCCAACCACATCATATGGCCGGCCAACACAGGCCCAGATCGCACCAGCCCGTGCCATACCGGCCTTTGCCACGCCACATGACCGGACGGTACCGGCCAATACCGCCCAAGGCCGTGCGACATCAACCTCTGTCGCGCCACCTGCTCGGCCCTGCCAGGTCATATCCGTGCCACCTGCACGCCTGCCCGGCCATGCCCAGGCTTGTCCGCTCCTTCCACGCATCATACTGTGCTATGTCCGGCCATGCAAGCTTCTAGCCAAGCCACCACCGCACAAGACCGGCCACATCCGCACCTCGCTAAGCCTTATCCGCGCACCATGCCCAGCCAAGCCCGGCCCATGCCACGCCATCCGCGCACCATGCTCAGCCATGCCCGACCCATGCCACGCCATCCACGCACCCAACCAAGCCATGGTCGGCCAATATCCGGCTATGTATGCCTAGTGCCGCGCCATCCAAAGCTTTCACCGAGCCACTGCCGGCCAAATGCTTTTCAAGCCGAGTTACATCCGTGCCCTCGTCAGATCGTGCTGTTTTAAGTTCTTTGATATTTTCAAGTCTTTATAAAATTCAACTTGAAATTATCAAAATCATTGATGAAAATAGAATCATTGAGGACCTGTTGAAGGAATACACTCAAAATTCCTTCACCCTTGAAGAATAAACTTCTTTAAGGCAGTCTAGCCAAAGACCTTAAAGAAAGGCGTTTATTGGGAGGCAACCCAATAATATTTTTACTAACCCTTAATTTTTCTTTGTTTTATTTTTCTAGGATTCCATACCAAAGGAGAAAGAGGAGCCTACGATATGAAGAAATCGAATGGAGCTTATGCTTGGATTAAACCCCTAAGTTTTCTTAAACCTTATCTCCATTTAATTTTTCATGCAATGCTTTGATTGATTTTTCCTTGATATGCGATTCATATAGATATAGATATAGGTTATATAGGTTAATTAGGATTTAAAGATGCATATATATTTTTGTTATGATTTCCACACTTGTTCATACATTGAGGACAATGTATCTTTTAAGTGTGGGGGAGAGAGTCTAATTGCATAGAAAATGGCATAATTTTTTCGTATATGTATTGAGTTATTGATTTGATTATGATTGATGATTTCTTAGAATTTTTAAGAATGTTTGATTCATTGATTTATTTATAGTATGATATCTTATTTCTTAGATTAGGTATAATTGAAGTTTGTGATAATTGCTTACCATGGATTATTTCTATGATTGCCTATTTTTAGAACTTGTGTTTAATTTTCATTGAAACTACACTTATGAGAGTATTTTATGGATATGTCAAAAATAAGTGTGGGGGACTATCTATATTAAAAGGGTAGTTTTAAAAAAAAAATCGTTTTTATAAAAAAAAAAGAAAGTGTTTTTCATGTAAGAGGAGAAGAGATATCTTCTGCCTTAAAAATTATAAAAATTAATCCATTGTTGTCACTCTTATATTTAAACAAAAGGAGTTAGTAACCCTTGGGAAGAGGGTAAGAGGCATGGATCGGCAGAAATATTGTCCCTCTAGAGTGCTAATAGCCTCAAAATAAAATAAAGGGCGTTAGTAACCCCTAATCATGGAACACTTTGAGGTTAGTAACCTCACTTTTCTAAATCAATTATCCTTTGAAAATCATTATAACCCATGCGAAATTCTTGATCTGTATTCATGATATGCAATTGTTTGAGTAGTGGAGATAAAGATAAAGACATAACCTTATAGAAAGAAGTAGTTATAAGTGTAATGAATGATAAGTGATTAGAGCTACTTTGATTATGGTTTCTTAAGCATGAGGATGCTTGCTATATCTTGATCTATTGAATTGGATACTCTTAATATTCTTTGTTATTCTAATTTCATAATTGAATTGATCCTTGATATATGTATGTATTCAAAGCTTTTCAAAAGATTTGCACATAAGTGCATTAGCTTAAGTTTAGTGAGTCTTAATTTTTGTTTGTCTACACTAAAGATTTAGTGTGGGGGAAAATATGACCAAGCTAAAATTATGCATGTTTTTATAGCTATTTTTATATACTTTTTGCCACTTTTATATGTGTTTTTACCCTATTTTGCTAGTATTTGTGTTTTTAGGTCTTGAAGACAAGAAAAGTGAAAACTTATTGTTTTTCACTCTTTTTGGAGCTATTTTGGAGACTTTTTACTCAACTATAGATTTGAAGATTCGAAATTCGTGTTTTGAAGATTTCTTGAAGATTTGAAGACAATTGAAGAATTATTTCAAGAAGTAAGAATTGAAGATTTGGAGTTTATTTGCAAAGGATTGAAGCCAAGCCCAGAAGAAGCCCAGAAGTTAAGGATTTTTGGATAATTTATATGGGATTATATTCAGCCCATATAAGTCCCCAATTGGAGTTAAAATCCCAATTGGTGCCGCATGGACCCTCCAAAATATCCAAATCCCGTAATTTCCCGTAATTAGTCCTATTTGGAGTAGGAATCAGCGCAGTCTTGGTAGAAAGGCCATAACTTTCTGCTCAGATGTCCGTTTTGAGTCTATGAGTAGCCGTTGGAAACCTAATTCCGAGCTCTACAACTTTCCTTTGAAATGCAAAGCCCAGATCTGCCATCTTCAAGCCCGAATATGAAGTCGAAGTTTCTGCAGAAATCCAGAAAATTCCAGAATCCTTTTTTGACTTGGATTCTACTCTAGGAAGACATCTAATCCAACTTGGAGACCAAGTCAAGCCTAAACCGTCCTACCCCTATTCCTCCACTATAAATAGCCACCTCATGTATCACAAATCACACACATATACTACATACATCATAGATACACATAATTCTCTTTTTCTACTTTTCTTTAGTTTAGGTTTTCTCTAGTTTTAGAAGGGGAAGTCGACACCCTCTCTAACCATAGAGGGGTGCGACAACCCTAGGTTTTCAAGGAGGAGAAATCGTTCCTCTCTAGTCCTGTAAGTATTCTTATGCCTCTCATGGATTTTCCTAAGTCCATGAGTAGTTAAACCATTAATACTTCTAATCCTTTGGTGAATTCAATCAATTGATTATGGTGAGATTTCTATACTTATAATTTTGTGTTAAGTTCTTGATGATAGTAGATAAAACCCTGTTTTATTTTATGATCTTGAATCTTACTGACTTAAGTGGCCACTAACGATGTGGGAGAATAGATCTATTGCTAGTCAAATAAGGATTGAGCCCCGAGTTTGATTTATGGTAGCAAATCAGGTTTGTTTGTTCGCTGCCTGATGGGCGTTTGTCTATCGGAGGGCGAGAAATTTCTCTTCGTATGGTTCTACTTGTAGGCATGTGTGTAAAATTAATTATTCTTAATGCTTTGTTCTCAAGCAATCTTTAAGCCCTGAGAAAGTAATCGATTGCTGAAGGAATAAAAGGGATAACTGCAGCTTTGATCGGCCTCTTATCTAATATACATGTTGGATTTCCTATACCAGTTGTCAGTCAAGAATAAGATGCTAAATTCACCTTTTAAGTCAATGATCCATAGTTAATCTAATTAAATCATACCATCGGAGAAGAAGTATGCTTTTTAATTATTGTTTGCTTTATAATTTGCCTTAGATCTAGATGTACTTTACTTTATTTTTAGTTTAATTGTTTTCTTTATAATTGATATAATTAATCCCCTCTTTCTAAGTGATTTTTGGAAAAGATATATTCTTTGGAGAAAGACCTTCACAATTATAACCCTTCTCTGTGGGATTCGACCCCTACTTGACCTAGCTAGTTTAGTTAGTTTTTGTGGGGATTATTTTTATGATTGTTAAACGACCGATCACAGGTATTGAATCACAGTAAAGGAAAATGGAGAAACTGGCTTACCAAGTTGAGCCATAAACCATGGAAAAGTCAACTCAAAAGGCAATTGCTAACGTGGCAAGCTCAAATTGACCCCAAATAAGCCTCAGAATTGTTCGTTAGCCACCTCATCAGCCACATCAGCGGATTGCAAAGATAAATGAACACGTGGGAATTAAGAAAAGAGCGAAGAAATTCATGCCTCAACACAAAAGACAAAGCAGGGGGTGAAATAAAAATCAGAAAATTGTTGGAATTGTAAACAAGCAGAATAAGAAGGGCTCAACGATAAATAAATCGCTTGAGGAAGTGACTCAGCATGCTGACAGCTCACACAAACTCTATTCTTATCATTAAACAAATCTCTCAGGTGCTTAAATAAAAGGAAAACGCGAGGAAGGTGTTAAGAAGGATGACTCACCCTCTTAACAGCTCACTGCCCCGCTCCATTCTTATCTCTTCCATTTCACCTACACCACAAAAGGCCAAATATCAGAAGCAACCTAGAAAAGGGAAATTACAGCTAGATAGAGGGAGTGAGGCTCATCTTTAAAAGAAGCAAAAGGCACACACACTCATTCACACTAACACAGCTCAGACATATTCTTATTCTTGAAGACGCTAGAATACATAAGCTCTCTCCCAAAAAGAAGAAGAACACTCTCTTCACTCTAGGATTTTTCACTCTCACCGAAATAACATAGACAGATATCCTCTCTATCGATAACACACACCCTCTAGACTCTTTGACTAGAAAAGGAGTTCATACTCTCATCCTCTTTGGGATTTTGAGGTTAAGGTTCGGAAGCTGTGAGCAAAGCCGCCGGGATTCGGCGGTTGAAGGCTCAGATTAAAAACCTAGTAAGGGGGTTTTTAAACAGAAAAGAAAGGAAAAATATGCTTTGAGATCAGGTTTGTTTGAGGGTGGAAATTGGAGATCGAAAGAAGGTTTGTGGGTTCGGATTAAGCCAATTTTCTAGAGTTTGAGGCTTCGGTTAAGAAATCCGGGAGTAGTCGCGACCTTGGAGGTGTGAGACGACGAGATCTGGAGCTTCGGAGCTCCGTTGGTGGAACATTTGAACTCCGGCACGGCTGAACTCAACAGCCTGATGACAGAGCTGGTCAAGGGTGCAACAAGGGGTGGCGGTTAGGGTTTGGAAAGGAAGATAGCTTTGAAGGAAGAAGAATAAAAGCTGACTTATATAATCCATACAACCCGACCCGTTTTGGACCCACGGAGGCCCATTTCCAAAGTTGGGTATACTTCTATACTTGGGCTTTTTAATTTAGCTTAAGCATTTGGACTTTTCATTGTGCATTTGGGCTTAGTTTAATTTAAGATTTAGTAGTCTAACACTATGTTTGGATTCAAGTTTTTAAAGGAAAGGAAAGGAAAGGAAAGGGGAGGGAAGTTTTTTGAAGGAAAAGAAAGGATATAAATTTCCCTGTTTGGATTGTTAAAAACGAGTAAGGGAAAGGAAAGGGAAGGAATCACCATAATTTTTGTTTGTCTAAGCAGTGGAAAGGAATGGAAAGGATATGATATATTATAAATTACCAAATATATCCTTCATTATTAACTAGTAAAAAACAAAAGGAAAAGCTTGTCATGGCAATGTTTTTGACAAACAACAGAAGCTGACAACACGTAGCTACCATGCTGGGCCAAGTACTCTTGAGTGAATCTTGATTTACCCCATTGTCATTACTCGTGGGAGGTTCAACAGTTTAGAATTCCAATTTCAAAAAAAAAATAAATAAAGCTGACAACACGTAAAATCACTATGCTTGTGTTAGTTTTAATTAAATAAATGACAGTTTCTGTTAGTTTTCCAATCAATTATAAAGATTGTGTGTTATTTGAACCCTTATTCCTACACCTTTGTATCTATCTATGTGGTAGTAAATAATTGATACCCATTATATTGCTACCAAACATACATTATGATCACACATTTCTAGTAGAAACCTAACTAAGCCTGTTAGCACACAAATTGTTAATGCAAAACATGATCTGGTAGGTGGTAATCAATTAAAAAAAAAGCAATTATAAAAGTTCATACATCTTTTGATTGCTTTATTAAGTCAAAACCAAAAGGCCAAAATCTAGAAAGCAATGAAAACTTAAAATGTTCTGGTGTCACTACATTCAAGCAGATCCAAAATAATACCAACATAAAGCAATGAAAACTTAAAAAATATTCTTAAAATAGTTGGAAATAAAGTTGAAATAAACTCAATTATGTTCTACTACTAGGAAAATTCAATGGCCAGAGGAACCAAAAACCAACTTTTCAACTAGTTGCTTTCTTTTCTCCCATGGGCATCCAAGCACCGCTCTGACTTTCTCAGGCTTATCAATGAAGTAAAGGTAAGCAGTACTGATACATTCTTCGTCTATCCCGATATTTTCCAAAAGCTTCCATATCTCTTCCTCTGAAATAGGATCAAATCGAGTGTTTACCTTTTCATAAATGGCATTCCCAGCAACAAGCGCATTTGCAACCAATTCAAGCCCCTCTCGAATGAGATCCCCGTCTTTGTCATCTTTTGACTTCTTAGATTTCTTACTCACTGAACCGCTTGGAACATCAGAAGTAGCTCTAGAGCGAATCTCAGGCGATGTCATGAAATCAATAAAATCATCGCCAGCAGCATCAGTATTCTCCAATGTAACCTCATTTTGGGAGACTAAATTATCAATATCATCTATGCTATCTCTAAATTCATCGCTTGTTCCAGAATTACTTCGTTTCCTTCTCAACTCTGAAGCTGTTTCACTATGCTCTCCAGTGGCACGATCATTTCCATGAAGAATCACCATTTTGTCATAATTAGGAACAACCTTAAACCTCCACTCTTCAGCCTCAGGATGTTTCTAGAAAAATGTAAAAATTACAATTTAAATTATAAACGATATAATCATTTAAAATTAAATTGAAAAAAAAAACAAACTTTACCTCTATTAGTCGTTCCCAAACTTCAGGCTCAGCACACCATATTTTGGTGTCAGGATTCCATGAAAATCCACTCATCCCAATTTTCTTATTGAAAAAGTCATATCACTTCGAAAAATTATTCTTTATAGTTTTCCAACGGTTTTTCACTTTTTCTTTGTCAAGTCGTCGCAGCTGGAATTTTTCCGATAGCTCATTGACTATATTGGTATAAGCATGTGACGTAAAAGTCGAATTCACTCGATTCCCATTAATGTGTTGATGCAAATAAGCATCAACAAGAGCATCATCCATGGTCGGTGTCCATGTCACAGGGTCATCGTTACTTGCACCAGGGACATTCTTTTTCCTTCCCATAGTAAAATCTATACATCCAAAAATAAAAGTGCAGAAGGTTAGTAAAGCAACAAATATCATGATTGAATAGTGAGTGTAATATATTAGTTTTTCAAATAAAATAATAACATCTCATTCATTTATATAAAAAAAAGTACATGAAGTGTTTCCAAAAAACAAATACATTATAAAGTAGACATTTGCAACCATGAATTATTTTCTATAATCTCTCCACATAGCTTTAGCTATAAGATCTCTCAATCGCTCTCCCCTAGCAGCATCTTCATTGTCATTTCTAGGAGCGCAATACTCTTCTTCAGCAGATGCAGCCATTAGTTCACGATCAACCGCATAAAGAAGTTTAACATCAGGGTCCACATTCAACAAGTAATTATGTAGAATGCAACACGCTAAAATGATTTTGTTTTGCGTTTGAATTCCATATGTTGGTGTATTTGCACTTGCAATTATGGGGAATCTTTTTTTTAAAACACCAAAAGCTCTTTCAATTGCATTACGTAGGGATGAATGTCTATGATTGAACAACTCTCGAGCATTTCGCGGACGATTATTAGAAAATTCTTTTAAATGATAGCGCACTCCTCTATAAGGTGCAATCAATCCGCTTCTCAACATGATTCCAGCATCAACAAGATAATATTTACCTATTCAAAATATTAATAATAATCAAAATATTGGATTATGAGTGATTAAATTAAATTAAATATAATATAATATATATATATATATGTGTGTGTGTATATTATAATTACCATTTGGAATGTCAAGCTTATCTTCCCTTGCTAGTGCATTTTTCACGATTCTTGAGTCAGATGTGGAGCCTTCCCATCCAGGTAAAACGTAAGTGAATTTTAGATCGACTTAATGGGCAAAAAGGCCCCTGAATTTACACCGAACCGTCAAATAAGCCCCTGAACTATTATTTCGGCCAAATAAGCCCTTGAACTCTTAAAAAAGCCAAATAAGCCCTGTTGTCAAGGCTAAATGCTCAAATAAGGACTAAACGTTTTAAGATTTTCTCAAATAAGGATCAAAATACACAATTCCAACAAATTGGAACACATACTTAGCAAATTTTTACAAATTAGGGAATCTTTAAATGAAAACCAATGCTTCTCATACATATACGTTAAATTTGATAAAAAATGATATTATCATGTTAATTAAAAATCAAACCCTATTAATCAAAATAAATTCATTAAACGTAATATGATATAAAATTATCGTGTGATTTTCAATTTATATATCCCTCACACATTAGTATTAACTTATATTGTATCCAATTTGTAAAAAATATTAAGTATGTTTTCTAATTTGTTGAAATTGTGTATTTTGATCCCTATTTGAGAAAATCTTAAAACGGTTAGTCCTTATTTGAGCATTTAACCTTGT
>AWWV01011363.1:0-13896 GCA_001974805.1 Corchorus capsularis
TTATAAAAAAAAGTACATGAAGTGTTTCCAAAAAACAAATACATTATAAAGTAGACATTTGCAACCATGATTTATTTTCTATAATCTCTCCACATAGCATTAGCTATAAGATCTCTCAATCGCTCTCCCCTAGCAGCATCTTCATTGTCATTTCTAGGAGCGCGATACTCTTCTTCAGCAGATGCAGCCATTAGTTCACGATCAACCGCATTAAGAAGTTTAACATCAGGGTCCACATTCAACAAGTAATTATGTAGAATGCAACACGCTAAAATGATTTTGTTTTGCGTTTGAATTCCATATGTTGGTGTATTTGCACTTGCAATTATGGGGAATCTTTTTTTTAAAACACCAAAAGCTCTTTCAATTGCATTACGTAGAGATGAATGTCTATGATTGAACAACTCTCGAGCATTTTGCAGACGATTATTAGAAAATTCTTTTAAATGATAGCGCACTCCTCTATAAGGTGCAATCAATCCGCTTCTCAACATGATTCCAGCATCAACAAGATAATATTTACCTATTCAAAATATTAATAATAATCAAAATATTGGATTATGAGTGATGAAATTAAATTAAATATAATATAATATATATATATATATATATATGTGTGTGTGTGTATTATAATTACCATTTGGAATGTCAAGCTTATCTTCCCTTGCTAGTGCATTTTTCATGATTCTTGAGTCAGGTAAAATGTAAGTGAATTTTAGATCAAATGAACATGTTGCCAATACGTTTTGTGTTGGGTAATCCTTTCTACCACGATATTTTGGAGCTTCCGTATTTGATACTTTAACTCTAATATGCGTTCCATCCAGAGCTCCAATACAATTCTAGCATTATTTTTATATGTTAGTACTTATTTAAATGAATAAAATTTTTAGATAAATAAAAATGACTAAAGATTTCTTACCTTAAAGTATGGGAAAAATCTAGTGTTTCCAAGTATCTCGACAGGAATATGTGAACCATCTGGTTGTTTAAGAAATCTATCTTCTAACTCAATTATAACATTTAAAACACGGTGAAAATGACGACTAGTTGTTTCTCCTGATCGCCGAAACCAAAATTGGACCGTTCTATTTTTTGCATGATGTGCAAACGTGTATAGAGTTTTCGCAACTTGTTCTTCAATTGAAACTCGTTTAGTTGGTTTCAAGCTACCATGTGTTTCTAATATTGAACAAAAATCTAGAAAAGCTCTTGGTCCCATCCTTATAATATTACGACACTTCTCACTTCCAACAATACAACTCATGATCTCATCTCTAACCCTGTCTCTTTCTAAACTCATACGATGGTCTATAACCCCTTTTCTTTGTTTCTTACGTACATACCAATAAATCATTAAACAAGCAACATATACAACTGCCCTTCGACGTCTTTCTTGCCACAAATACTCGACCAATGCATTATCTTGTTGTCTATCCATCTACTCTAACAAAAAATTAAATTAATATTAATATAACTTCTTAATTAATACGTATGAAATGCAAAACAGAATAGATCTATATATATATGATCATATCTTGTAGTAGTTACCGCATAAGTTAACATATTTTATGTTCAATTATATATTACTGCATTATAAAGAGCATGTATGTTATATAAAATTACTTATTAAGTATGGCCAAGATACAACATTATAGTTAACAGTTGCTTTTGTTTGATTAGCTGATAAGATAATTAGGACATTAATTTGGACTTTAACACTTCTTGTTTATCAGCAATAATGCAGAAGAAATCTTTGACCCACTGCTTCCAATAATCACAATAAGGTAGATTTATATACACTTGAATACATTTTATCAAGAAACAGAAGTATTTGGCAGTAGGCATCCCTTAATTTAATTATTGTCATTAATTCAAGATAAATTGAGTAAGTTTTGGAGTATTTGGAGTAAGTTTCGAAACTCTGGATTTTCATTTTTTTGGACAATTGGATAAGATTGAAGACAACATTATAAGAATTGAGTCGGTTCATGTCTGTGGAAAAATCTAGTCAAGTTCCTTAGTTGGCATGGTTAAAGTCGGTGTCTAAAAAGCTATGTGTTAACCGACTTAAACTACTATAAATAGGAGGCATAGGCTAGTTGAGTAATGTGTATATATAAGAATTGAATGGTAGTCGAGAGGTGTCAAGCCGTGGAGTGTTGTGTTGTAGTGAGTTGAGAAGTGTGAGCAAGATAAAGTGAGTGAGCAATTGAAAGTGAAAAAGTTTGTAGTAAGGTTATGAGCAAAGTGGTGAGCTAGAGTGAATAAAAGAAAGTGTGCCGAGTGTTGTAGTGGGGTTGGAAAGTATGGGAAATTCGTTAACAATATTATAATTATTATATATTATATAATCTGGTTTCACCTTCATTAACAATATAATTATCTTTCCCAGCAAAGCATGGCTATGGCTATCAGACTCTTGTAATGTATTATGCACTGAACATAGAAAATCAAGAATATATTTCTATTAATATAAAGGAGATGAAAAATGTAACCATGTCAGTTTGTTGAAGTGAACACACCAGAACAACATGAAAACAGATCCTTTAGAAATAAATAAATATAAATACCATATATAAAAAAATTGATCATAAACAGTAGGTTAAGTAAGAAACTCGTGACAAAAATATGGCAGATAAGCCTGGTCAGTTTGAAACATAATTGAGTCTATGAAGATGACATATCAACGAGTTTACCCATTAAATGGCTTCTAATAACCAATCAAACATATGAGACAAAAAGTAATAAAAATCTACACATAATCATGGATTTTGCAAGCATATGAGACAAAAAAAAAGCAGAAAGCATACCAGGGATGATGAAAGAGGCGGTGCGTGAGAGAGATTTGGATGTTGGAAAGCACGTAGAAGACTAGGTAGTTAGGTATAGCTGATTTTTTTGATATTTGTTAAAATCCACAGGGGTATTTTAGATACTTAATAAATTATAAAAGAAAATGAGTTTCCTTTCTCCTCAAAAACCCCCAAATTGGGAGGAAAGCAAAATGGAGTGTTGGAAGGGAAACGGATGGATTCTAGCATCCTTCCCTTTCCATTCTAAAAATAAAAAATGTAATCCAAACAAGGGAAAGGATGTTCTTTTCCTTCCATTTCCTTTCCTTTCCCTCCCCCTACCCCAATCCAAACATACTATAAGTTTAAATTGCTAAAAACCATAAATTCAAAATAAAAGACAAGATAGATTAATCAAGCATTTTTGTATCCATGCTCATTTCTTTAAAATGTTGATTTAATGACATGTTTATTGGAGATAAATAATTTGATTCCGATGATGGAATAATCGGTTGGGATTTTGACAGTAGTTGTCTATTTCAACTGAGTTTCCTAGGCTTGAAGCATCTATATAGGGGTCTTACCAGTCAAGTGGAATGTGCCCAAGTAGGGTTTCTCGTATAATCACACGGTGAACACTTTTTAAACCGGATTACATGCACCATATGCATAAGTAAAAACAGTTAAAGGACTTACTTCAGGGAAATTAAGTAAAAGCAGTAAAGGACTTAATTCAAGGTAATTAAGTAAAAGTAGTTAAAGGACTTAATTCAGGGAAACTAAGTAAACTCAGCACAGACTTAATTCAGGGAAATTAAGTAAAGCAGTAAAGGACTTAGTACAGGAAAATTAAGTAAAAGTAGTTAAAGGACTTAGTACAGGGAAATTAAGTAAAAGCAGTAAAGGACTTAATTCAGGGTAATTAAGTAAAAACAGTAAAGGACTTAATTCAGGGTAATTAAGTAAAAGCAGAAAAGACTTAATTCAGGGTAATTAAGTAAAAGCAGTTAAAGGACTTAATTCAGGGAAATTAAGTGAAAACAGTTAAAAAACTTAATTCAGAGTAATCAAGTAAAAGTAGTTAAAGGACTTAATTCAGGGAAATTAAGTAAACACAGCAGTCAAAGGACTTAATTTAGGGAAATTAAGTAAAAACAGTAAAAGGACTTAATTCAGGGTAATTAAGTAATAACAGTCAAAGGACTTAATTCAAGGAAATTAAGTAAAAGCAGTTAAAGGACTTAATTCATGGTGATTAAGTAAAAACAGTCAAAGGACTTAACTCATGGTAATTAAGTAAAAGCAGTAAAATGACTTAATTCATGGTAATTAAGTAAAAGTAGTTAAATGACTTAATTCAGGGAAATTAAGTAAACTCAGCACAGACTTAATTCAGGGAAATTAAGTAAACTCAGCACAGACTTAATTCAGGGAAATTAAGTAAAAGCAATAAAGGACTTAATTCAAGGTAATTAAGTAAAAGTAGTTAAAGGACTTAGTTCAGGGAAATTAAGTAAAAGCAGTAAAGGACTTAATTCAGGGTAGTTAAGTAAAAACAGTAAAAGACTTAATTCAGGGTAATTAAGTAAAAGCAGTATAAAACTTAATTTAGGGTAATTAAGTAAAAGCAGTTAAAAAACTTAATTCAGGGAAATTAAGTAAACACAGCAGTCAAAGGACTTAATTCAGGGAAATTAAGTAAAAGCAGTAAAAGGACTTAATTCAGGTTAATTAAGTAACAACAGTCAAAGGACTTAATTCAAGGAAATTAAGTAAAAGCAGTTAAAGGACCTAATTCATGGTAATTAAGTAAAAGCAGTCAAAGGACTTAATTCATGGCAATTAAGTAAAAGTAGTAAAAGGACTTAATTCATGGTAATTAAGTAAAAACAGTAAAAAACTTAATTCAGGGTAATTAACTAAAAGCAGTTAAAGGACTTAATTCAGGGAAATTAAGTAAAAGCAGTTAAAAACTTAATTCAGGGTAATTAAGTAAAAGTAGTTAAAGGACTTAATTCAGAGAAATTAAGTAAACACAGTAGTCAAAGGACTTAATTTAGTGAAATTAAGTAAAAGCAGTAAAAGGACTTAATTCAGGGTAATTAAGTAACAGCAGTGAAAGGACTTAATTCAATAAAATTAAGTAAAAGTAGTTAAAGGACCTTTTTTTTTTTTTGAAAGGTAGTAGTTAAAGGATTTAATTCATGGTAATTAAGTAAAATCAGTCAAAGGACTTAATTCATGGTAATTAAGTAAAAGCAGTAAAAGAACTTAATTCATGGTAATTAAGTAAAAGCAGTTAAAGGACTTAGTTCATGGTAATCAAGTAAAGTAAAGCACAGACTTAATTTCAAGGAAGGAATTGAAGTAAAGAATAGCACAGACTTAATTTCAAGGAAGGAAATTAGGTAAAGATAAGCACAGACTTAATTTCAAGGAAGGGAATTAGGTAAAGACAAACACAGACTTAATTTCAGGGAAGGAAATTAAGTAGAGTATAGCACAGACTTAATTTCAAGGATGGAAATTAAGTAAAGTATAGCACAGACTTAATTTCAAGCAAGGAAATTAGGTAAGAATAGCACAAACTTAATTTCAAGAAAGGAAATTAGGTAAAGATAAGCACAAACTTAATTTCAAGGAAGGAAATTAGGTAAAGATAAGCACATACTTAATTTCAAGGAAGGAAATTAGGTAAAGACAAGCACAAACTTAATTTCAAAGAAGGAAATTAGGTAAAGATAAGCATAAATTTAATTTTAAGGAAGGAAATTAAACCTAAGTAGTTTAGCACCACCTTATGTCTGACATAGGTTAATATTAAACCTAATAATCAATTAGGTGGCTAATCACACCTAGGTAAAAAAAAAAAGATTAGTGGCGACTCCCATAAGAACCTAAGTAGTTTCCCCCCCAAGTCGTTCAAATGGCGGGGTTCGGTCCCCCCGGACCCGCACGTTGCGACACACGTGACTAACGGTTCCGTCGGAGCCTGTTAAATTCTGATATGGACTTTCCACAGTAGCAATATGTGGGGCCCATAAACCCCATCAAAATTATATATATTAAAAAAAACCTTAACTTAACCGTTCTATTTTTTTCTTTTTCTTTTTTTTTCTTCCCTTTTCTTTCTATTTTCTTCTTCATCTCCGTTCCCTTTTCTTTCTATTTTCCTTTCATCTCCTGCGATCTCCCTCCTCATCGTGACGTAGCCGGCCAACAGCCACCAATCTTACTTCTATTATTCCTAAACCCATAAACTTCTATTTCCCCAAACCAATTTTAAAAGAAAGCCTTCATTTTGAAAGCCCCAAATTCGAAACCTAAACTAGATCCGATGTTTTGCAGTCACTCCTTGTACGGTGTCCCGTTTTCGATTCCGTGGTTAGCAACCTCAGAGCTTATATAGATGCTTCGAATATTTCTCCTCCCCTTGATTACGCAGTGCCCTATAATACTTTCTCGTCTCTGCCATGGCTACCCAGGGATTCGAAAGTTTTGGAGTTAGAGGTTCTTTTTTTCATCTTCATGTTCATGTGATTGTAAGGCAGCAAGGAAAGGGAGATTGGCTTATGATGGCAATGTATGCGAGTCCCGTCCTTGAGGTTTGTCGAAGATTATGGGAGCATCTTGAGGAATTTGCTATGGATGTTACACTGCCATGGTTAATGTTTGGGGACTTTAATGATGTTGCGAGTAGTAGTGAGAAGTTAGGGGGGGTGCATCGGTCTCGGTTAACAGGTGCTTGAGTTCTCTAAAAAAAAAAAAAAACAGGTGCTTGAGTTTTGAGAAACTTACTTCACTGCCCAACATTTGTAAAGTTGATAGGAATTTTGATGAATTCTTATAAGTGCAAGTCTGGTATGATGGATTGAACCATCTTTTGATTTTTTTTCTCCACTATTTTAGCATTGTCTTTTTAGTTGTAATTGTACCATTTTTGGTCCATTTTGGTTTAATTTTAATGGAGTTCAGTTTCTTGATATTTTGAACTTGAGAATTGGGAATTCTTGTGTTACAATTTTTTTCTTGGTTGAACCAGGTGTTAATCACGTTGCTGCAATTTTGTTCTTGTTGGTTTTTTTTTTCAACTCATTTCATTATTTTTATTAATTTGTTCTTGCTTGATTTGGTATTGAACCATACTGAGTTTGGTGCCCATTCAATTCGATTGTGTTCATTGTAATTCTGGGTTGGTTTTATTTAATGAAGTTTGAATTGTTTATTTGTTCTTTTAATCTATGGGAAATCCTTTTATTTTCTTTTTCGATTTTATATTTATTATTTTCTTTTTCTTTTTTTCTGCTTTTTTATTTATTTATGCTGGATTTTTCCAATTGAGGACCCACCTTAGCTGACGTGGATTATCCACGTCAGCAAAACAATTCCATGTAAACAGTTAACTAGGGGGCTGACGGAACCGTTAGTCACGTGACAGCACGTGACTAACGGCGTTGATGGCAAGGGGCAATTTGACTTGATTTTGAAAATTCAAGGGGCAATGTGGCACAATTATTAGTTCAGGGGGCAAACTGGCTTACATTTCCAAAGTTCAGGGGACAAAAAGGCTATTTAGTCGAAAACGAGATCTATTGGCATACATGGCTGGGATTTTCTCCCAGGCAGCCTTAGAGGATGTGCACGAGGCAAAAAAGGGGACTACTGTCTCTGTAGCCGAGGCATTGATACCATGGAGCAATAGTTGGTCATGTTGAATCCAGTGTTCATTAGTTGGATTCATGACTTGGATAGCAGAATATGTTGTAGTTGGAATGTGAGATGAAGGACATGGCTTTGAGCCATCAATAAAATCGATAAGTCGATGGCCTGTAAGGAGTGATTTGAATTAAGCTCTCCATGATGGAAAGTTCTGAGAGTTGAGCTTGATGGGGAGTTGAGTAGCGGCATTAATGTTGATTAAGGCTAGAAGACCACAGCTTTGTTGAATGGTTTGAGTGTTTGTAGAGGTAGGAGTAGAAGATTCGGATGAGGACATTTTCGTAGAGAAAAGAGATGAAGTTGAAGGGAAAAGCATTTCAATTAGAGAATTCTGGCTCTGATATCGTAAAGAGGTTTGAGAGAAAAATTAATTCTGGAAGAAGGACTTGATTTGTATTGTATTGAACTATAAATTTATAGCTACAAGGCTAAAGGCTAAGGTTAAAGTAGTTACAAGGTAATCTAATCAGGATAGGTTACAAGGGTATAATATCTAAGAGATATACATCAATTAACAATAAACCTAAAAGAGATAAAGATAAATCTGTTAAGTTGGAGTTTGAGTTTTTCCGCCAATACTCCCCCGTAAGATGGAGGATCCGTCAGAGACTCCAATCTTGGTTATAAGAAGTTGAAACTGCTGCTGAGAGAGAGCCTTTGTAAGTGCATCAGCAAGTTGAGCACCAGAGGGAATGTAAGCTACTTTCAATTGACCACTGCTAAGTTTTTCTCGGACAAAAAGATAGTCCAACGCCAAATGCTTCATTCGTGAATGAAAAATTGGGTTTGCGCAAGCATATGTGGCACTTAAGTTGTCATATAGAACTAAGTGAGGTGAATTGGAAACTTGCAGAGGCAACTCAGATAACAATGATTATATCCACACTACCTCAGATATAGCAGAAGCAATAGCTCGATACTATGCCTCAGTGGAAGATTGTGCTATTGTTGACTGCTTGTTTGAGCTGCATTTAATTGGACTGGAACCAAGTTTGATAACAAAGGCAGAAGTAGATTGCCTGTCATCAGGGTCTCCTGCCCAATCGGAATCTGTGTAAACTATCAAGTTGAGGCTGTGTTCCTTATTGATGTTTATTCCATGCAGTATGGTGCCTTTCAAGTAGCGAAGTACTCTTTTTAAAGCTACAAAGTGTTGGTGCGTCAGCTTATGCATAAACTGTGACAAATTGTTAACTGCAAAAGACACATCTGGCCTTGTGAGACTAAGATACTGAAGAGAACCAATGATCTTCCTATATGTCTCGGCATCTGCAACAGAGCTTCCATCATTGAGTTTGAGAGGCTTCAAAGTTGACATTGGTGAGTTTGAGGCTTTAGCGCCGACCATGTAAGTTTTCTCAAGTATATTAGCTATATAATTGTGTTGAGACAAGAATAAGCCCTCAGGTCTTTGTACTACCTCAACGCCCAAAAGATAATTCAATTTGTCAATCAGTGAATTCGCTGTCTTATCTGGAACCATCTTGAAGGTTTCATATTTATACTACAGCAAGCTAAGTTTTGACTCCTTGACTTGAGATGTACCCTCATGAGTGACTCCGAGCTTCTCCCAGACCTCTTTTGCATTGGTGCAAGTAGAGACTCTATTGAACTTAGTAACATTCAGTGCACAGTGAAGGGTATTAATGGCTTTATAGTTCAGCTGAAACTTGTTTTGTGTCCATTCAGCCCTAGGCTTGTCAATAGTTTCCGCTTCAACTCTTTTTGTTGGTTTCCATAGTCCTCTTTAGATAATTTCCCACATTTCATAGTCTATTGCACAAATAAAGTTCATCATTCGAGATTTCTAGAATTGGTAATTAGTGCCTTAAAAGAGAGGAGGACGGTTGATTGAACATCCTTCAACAACTATGTTAAGATTTGATTATGATGTCATCATGGATCACTCTTGCGACTGTTAGTCCGATCTACTCAAGAGCCACGCTCTGATACCAATTGTTAGTCCACTTGATGTACTAGAGGTGGGTGAATAACACTTAATGAAAATTTTTGGGTTTTCTGAAAATGTGTTAAAGATACTAATTCAGAGTATGCAGATAAAGACACTAATATAATAAAAATAAGCAAACTGCAAATAGAAGCAAGTGAAAGTTTAAAGGAAATAAGTAAAGACGTTAACAACAGAATAGTGAAAAGTAAAGAGAGTAAGGAGAGATAAAACTGGAACGATTGAAGAAATGATGGAAGATTGGAGACGCTTCGATTTATAGAGGTTCGGCCTTTCACACCTACGTCCTCTACCTTGGATACCACACACCAATGATTTCAGAATCCCCTATCAGTGAAGTTAAACTAGTCTTCACAACACTTTTTTACAACCACAAAGCTTCAAACCCGAAGCATTAACGCCGAGTGCAAACCCACACTCAAATAATCCCAAGTGCACACCTCGCACTTGAACAAACACAATGAGAGAATAAGTGTAGAAAAGATCCTAAGAGGTCAGAATACACAAGATCAGACCTATAACAATCTAAAAATTCTAACTTTAAGCGCATATACAAATATCCAAGCAATAAAAGAAAATTAAAATGAGAGCAAAGCTTAGACTATTGGGACTTTGAAATTCTGGAGTGATAAATTGTTTAGATCTTCAAAAATGCTCCAAAACTTCAACTCAAACAGTTAGATTTGATTTTTTATATTTTCTCCAACGAACTAGCCATTTTAGTTTGAAATTCAAACTCTCATGTTTTTCTTGTCTTTTAATCGTGCCAGCTGTTAGCCACTGCATCGTATCCGTACGACGTTGAACGCTTCAACGTGTCCATACTGTTTGTCTTCTAACTGCTAGTCGCTTCAATCTCCAGATCATTAATCCCACCAATGTCTTTCAGTTATCTTTCAACTTCAAGATTCTTTCTTGACTTGAGTATTCCTCTTGCATGCTGACTTGGTTATACTTCTTCAATTTTGAATTTTTGCCTTCTGAAACTATTGCCTTTGGCTCCAAATGATCTTCTTTGGAAATTTTACATTCTTCATTTGCCTTAGACTTCATGGCATTCTTCTACATTAGTGTCACTGATGAATCTTTCTTTTTAAGAGTCTCAATGCTCAACCTTTCCCTTGTCAAAGACTTCACTGCACACTAAGTAGATATATTAGCTAACACATTTGGGTTTATTTTGTTATCATAAAAGACAAAAGGGTTCAACATAAATCCCGGAAGAAAGAGAAAACGCTTTTAAGCGACCAAACAGTCAATTACCAAAAAGAACAGGGAGAAGAGGAAGTGCAGGAAACTTTTAGATGAAATTATATGCTAATATTTAGAAGTGCAGGAAATATTTGTCTCTATGACCATCAATAAATAACAAAATATCAATCAATGTTAAAAGCATTGTCTATGCATGCTTATAAGTTTAATTTACATGCAAAAGTCTTAATAATGCATGGGATTATAACGTAAACATATTACTAGAGATAGAATTAGGAGATTTTGACCTCATTTTTGGAGAGAGGATATTGGACTTAAATAATTTGATTTGGGCTTAATTAAATGTAAAAGTTTTTTAGTATTTTTTAATACTTAATTAAATGTAATATATACTAATAAATTCTATTTTAAAAAAAATAGAAGAATATATATCAATATCTGTATCTATATCTATACTATATATAAAAGTACGAATGTTGGGAAACTTTTAGATTGACGATGATACCCTTATTTTTTTAAAAATATTTCTAAAACGCAATTATTTGAAATTGAGCTTTATCATTAATTTGATTTGGGTTTAATTATTGTTTAGTAGTTTTTTTAGTATCAAATTATTTAGGTTTTATTAATTTATTCAACTAAAAACTCTAGTTTCATTAAATTTAATTTAATATATACTTATAAATTCTATTATTTTGAAAAAAAAAATTAGAAGAATAGAATTATAAAAAATCTTAATACAAAAAAATTCTAAAATACAAGGCTAAATTTAAAATAATGATATTTTTGAAATATATTTAAAAAAAGTATTTTAAGAAGTTTCGATTTCAAGTTAATCGAATCAATAATTTTTTAATTAAACATTCGATATGTGTAATCGTTTAATTAATATAATATATATAATAATTCAAATGGTTATTAATATATAATAATATAAAAAGTGTTCGATCAATAAGAGCTATTGATAGAATGCATACTTCATATATGGAGGGATCATCATACTTTATATATGGAGGGATCATTTTCCTCTATGTGGGCCTACGTGGGCCTTGAGGCCTTGTAGGATATGTTGGACGAATTAGATCTATTTCGTGTGAGTACAACATAATAATTAATTTAAACTAGATTGATGTCGGTGTCAAATGGCGCGAGTTGTATATTATTAATTTTGGTTAATTATATTTATTTATATTTATATTTATATATTTTAATTTTATATGGAATATATGATAGTCAAAAAATAAATTTATTATGTATATAGTCATGTTATACAAAAGGAGAAATTAAATTTCTAATTTAGGGTAAAAATATTTTAATTTAATTAGGAGAAATCAACATTATAAGAGTATGTAAATAAAGACTGCTCCTATTTAAAAAAAAAAGAAAAATATTTTTTCAAATATTATTAATAGTTTTAGACAATTGCATCAAAAAAATTATTATTAGGGTAAGATCAGAGATCCGAATGACTTGAAACCTCGAATGATTCGATAGCCGAATGGCTGGAAACTCGAGACACGAAAGTCAAATTAATTAATTTAGGAAAAGAAAACTAAAAGAACAATAATAGTATCTTTTTTTGGTATCTATGACTAATAGCTTGAAAGAATTATATTAGGGAAAAAATAACAAACAAATAATACAAACAAATAAAAAGTTAGACTCGATTAAGCATAAAAAATCACCAGGAAAAAGGTTTGAGATCCAAACAGTAATGGTCCGATATACAAATGATTGGAGACGTGAGACACAAAAACTTTTTTTTTCCATTTCATTACATAAAAAGTCTAATTTTGTCACGCCCCGACCCGGAAGTCGAGCACGGACAACCATCGTGTTACCTCGATACACATGCCGGCCGGTCACCCGCACCAAGGCTCCACGAAGCGACAATACCAGATAGAAAACAATGAAAACAGAAGTTAATTAAAAGTTTCAAAAACAAAAGTTTTTCAAATCAGAGTAAAAACACTGTCGTCGAAAACCGAAATAATAAAAGTATTCCGATAAACGCAAATCAAGTGAAATCTAAATAATGAGTTTGTAAACAAGAAATAAGGCACGAGGGATGACAATGAACAGAGACAGTGCCAGTGGAACCCAACAAGTAGTGAGAAGTACCTCTAAGAGCAGTGATACATCCTATGCCACCGACTCGACCGCCAAAAGGAACGCAGAGTCCTAACTACCCTGAAAACACAACAAGAATTTGAAGGGGTGAGTACACGAATGTACTCAGTGAGTGAGCCACCCTCAAAAGAGGACCAGAAGAGGGTGGGGTGCACTCACAACCAAAACACTTTATAAAACAATTCTAAATAAAACTGATGTATATTACAAAACCACGTGTATAAATCCAGTTCTCGATTTAAAACCAGGGGCTGCCATCAAAACATATCCGAAGTGACCTTAGCCCGAGTCAACCTTCGGAACCGTCAAGGGCTTCTTTATCATCATCAATTCATCAGTAAAAATACCACTTTTATTATTTATCCAACAACAAGCCCGTTCCCCTGACGTTGGCCTGGGTCCGGCACTGCGTGGTGGCCGCAGCACACCCAGTTTAGCTCCCCCATGCACACGCCGAACCGGTATATATATAATGGCGTGTCGGGCCTGGAGCGACGAACCATGTGGATCCAAACTCATCTCATGGTCCGCCAACATATCCAAGTACTAGCTAGTAAACCACCATATCCGCCATACGTACTCCCTGGACTGCGTCCAGTCCACGAGTCCCCGTATGTTTACCAACAATTCAAAACCATTTTCCAAGCTCGCTCATGCACCCAAAACGATTCATTAAAAACCATTTATAAAACAATTTAATAAAACAGTAATAAAACAGTTCCTCAACGGGTTCTCCGTTGAGGACAACCCACTCACAATTCAGGGGACTCGTACACCCCCAAAGTCAATCCACTGTGAGCCTAGCCGATGTCTCGATCAGCGCCTCAGCCGTCTGATTGAGAAGCACATCCATCACAAGGAAAATCAGTAAAACCAGAATCATAAATCATAGTAAAATCAAGATAATCAATCAAAAACCAAGATAATAAACCAAACCAGTCAAATGAGATAGAATAAATAACAAGAAACACATAACCCAGACCCACGGTCTAATATCGAGGAGTCTAACACGTCTAATTATGTCTTACAGGATTCTGATACGAGTTTAAGACTCCAAATACACTTTCTTAA
>AWWV01011364.1:0-76895 GCA_001974805.1 Corchorus capsularis
ATTTCTAACGTGTTATAGTTGTGACCCTAATTGGTCGGATTCGAAATCGTGACTTAACGGGATAATATTAACACATTTTAGCTAATTAAGGGTAGAATGGTAATCCACCCACTCGAAGGGTAAAATGGGAATTTACGTTCCTACGAATATTACAGATTTATACGAAAATCGTTTAGACTTATTAACGCAACCAATGTCGTTGAATTCATTAAATTTCTCTTCTATGGGTAGTTTCATAATTTAGCCTACTAAGGACGATTTAATAATTTTACCCGTCCAAGGGTAAAATTGTAACTTCTCAATTTATTGAACACAAATCCTTATTCCAAAGTTCTTATTTTCTTTTAAAAAAAAGTTGGGTCCAAGGCCCAACATTTCCTCTTCTTCTTTTCCATTTCTTTTTAATAAATTGGGCCTAGCCCGTAATTTCTTTCTTTCTTTTTTTTTTTCTCTTGCTTGGGCTTGGGGCCCAGCTGCCCAAGCCTGGCCTAGGCGCCAGGCCAAGCGCTGGCCCGCGCGCCTGGCCTAGGCGCTTGGGCCATGCGGCCTGCTGGCCCAAGTGGCCCTTCTCCCCTTTTTTTTTTTTTTTTTTTCTTCTTTTCTTTCTTCGGCAGCCCTTAAGCTCACCGGAATCTGGAATTTTCCAGATTCCGGCAGCCCCAAAAATGGTGATTTTAATATTTTTCTTTAACCAATTTATTCCCAAGTTCACTCCAAAACACTACCAAGCAATTCTAACACCAACCCAATTAATAATAATGCTTTTCATCATCAAATAAGATCAAATAAAGAGATCCTTACCAAGAATCAAATCCAAACTTTCCAATCTTTCTCCCACATCCTTCACCAAGCTCCATGCTTACAATTGCCATGCTTTAAGCCTCAAATACACCCATAACAAACATTGTATTAATTTCGTGTTGATACAAAATTAAAGTATCAAGATTCCTATATAAAATCACAACTTACCCAATCATTTTTGAGCTCTATCACCACTATCAAAGCCTTGGAAAAATTCAAATCCAATGGTACAAACATGACAAGCAAGGTGAGAGGATCAATTTTAACAAATTGCATGTTGATTTCATGGTGAGCTCATTGATCTAGTGAAGAAGGAGATTTCGGTTTGGGAGGGGAAAGTTCAACATAAACCATCGAAGAAGAAGGTGATGGTGTTTTATATTTAAAGTATTGAGAAAAATTGCCAAATGGTCCTCTCACCTTTAGAGCCATTTCATATTAACCTTTAAACTCTTCTTTTGTTTCAATTGGACCCTTAATTTCTATAAACCTCTACTCCATGATATTAATTTTTCTTAATCAAATCTATTTTACGGTATTACAATTCTACCCTCCTTACAGAAAATTTCGTCCGCGAAATTTGATAGCGCTCACAACTCATTTAGTATTTTATTACTACTAACTTATCCATCGGATATATTCAAACATTGCCTTTATATCACCTCTTCTAGTTCATAGGTTATTTCGTTATTCCTCATTCTTCCGGAAACAATCTTTACCACCACTATTTATTTAACCTTGAAAACATCCCTTCATCAACCCAAAGTTCAAAATTGAACCTAGAAATCCATTCTTATAATGGTTCCATGATGTATTTTTCATAACTTGAATGGATCCTACCGGTAAGCTTTTAAACGAAATCTTTTTATAATCCCTTCAGGATCTTAGGAGACGTTAGACTAGCTCAAAGCTTGTATGAAATCGAGTCACAGTTTCTCATGACAATAATTCTGAAAACACCACTTTTATAACTGTATTTATTAGATATCTCATTCCACTACATCCTCTCTTCGAATAACCTTCAGAAGAAACTATCCAAGTTTCCATAACACTTCATTTGTTAGTATACATCCGATCCAATTTAAACGTCAACTCTATTCGACTATCAGAATCCAACTACCACTTTTCGTAACTAGAACCCTTCTGCAGATTTAAGGATTCCAATACAACATTAGTCATGCTTCAGCTTCAATTGAACTTGGTGCCAATATCTCATGGAAACACCTTTAGAAACTATGGTCATCAACTATAAATTTTCATATCCTTTATCCAAATATAAGTATATCTTTATTTTCCAATACCTCAATAAGAACCAAATTACACAACCCAATAGTTGTTCTTGCAAATAAACTCCAACAAGATAAACTTTCCATTCTGCTTGCTTGAAAAGTCATATTATACTCTTACAGCATATCCATATAGGTTCGGGGGTCATTTCAATTTATCCATTCCATTTAAGGTGGAGCGGAGTAATGGGTTCAATTTCCTTCTGTTATCATATTCTTAGTGCTTTGGTAGTGACACATCAAAATTCCTTACTACTTCCGACAACTGATTAATTAACTCTCATTCTACTTCAAGATAGATTATAGTTATTACCACTTATAGTATTCCGTCTTCACTCATTGGCATACGAGATAGCTGTGACAAGCCTTGCGTTGTCTCATTTTAAGTCAAGTTACCAATCACTTTCTTAAATTCATTGATGAACTCCATTTGCTTGCATTATCATTAATACTTCATATCTTATTAGGATGCTTCCCATCAAATTTCCGGACTTTAATACAAGTCCTAAATCACACTTGGCCATAGACTCCTTCTATATTATACCGTTAAGTGGGTGGTGAGAGCGATTTAGCGCATTACAAGGAAATTATCCAAGCTGTAGCGTTGGATGACTTTCGATGTAATGCATCTACCACACGGAAACCTTTCTTCCGTGGTAGTACCCAACAGACTTCGACTTTACATAAACTTCAATCATACCCTTAACTCCCAATGTTCATATTTTTGTGCCTCCAATTACTTGCAACTCTTACGAGCGTCACTTATCTATCAATTTTCTTCAGATCGGTAATACTTTCTGATCTTAGTAGCAAACACAGGTGCGACTTGCTATAGATTGGGGGCAGGTACTTTATCATACTCCTTTAACCGACGAGTATGAAGAGCAATCACAACTAATTAATATCAATCCTTCTTAGATACATTACTGACTTGTGCCGCAACAAGATACGCACTCACTTTTATGGTCATGGGTAAAATCTTCCAACAATATCGATATATAAGTTCCTTAAAAGCTTGAATAAACCTTTAGCATTAGTTTCATTCGACAAACACCCCATTAGAATCCAAATGTGTTATCAGAACAACGATCAATATATATACATTACTTTTTTTGCGTCAGTACAATTCAATTAATTCCCAAGATCGTTTCTTTGCTTTGCCAAGGTTCGACCTAGTTTTGGATTTCAAATGTTCTCCAAATATTGGCACAACTCCATTATGTGTCGTCTCTTAAACTATTCTGTATCCCCTTTATCCTTACAATCTTCTTATTCCCTTATATCAAAACTGAACCAACATTAGTCTGCTAGCTTCAACTCAATACAAACTTCAAATCTTCAGGATAGTTTTCAGCCATTCCTTTTCTCAAACTAAATTTCCATCTTTGGTGATTCAACCAAAATTCGTCATGTACCTTTGAAAAGCAACCGACGTTGGTCATATCTCAATACTTTTGTAACCTTGCAGACAACCAGAAGTTCTCGCAGAGTTTGGAGATCACTTTGGAGATTTAAGTACTTCCATAATATATACTTCTATAAACAAGAACGTCGATGGCAACGATCTTGTACAGATTCAATGAAAGACTTTAGCTCAATCAGTCAACTTGTCTAACAATTCAAAATATATGCATTATTCTCAAAAAGTTGCCTCTTCCAAATCACTCCTTTTTAAAGTCATTCATATTTGATAACTCCCCACAGCCGACACTAGTTCTTACCTCTTACTAACATAATTGCCTTTAATCAATTTCCCAACGACAAACTTCCATCTCAATTCATTGTCACCAGCAGCAGATCACCTCACGTAGAGGTATCAAACCTGGCAAGATCTTGCTTCAACACGTTTTCTTAAACCTCAAGTTCAGTTGTATTCTACAAGCGCCACTTTGCTTTGTAAATTTGATTCGAAACAATAATCAAGAAGTACTACTAGGTCAAACCCAGCAACTCCGCTGTGAATACTTCCGAAAATCCTTCTACTACCATAACATATTAATTACTTTCACCAATGTTAGCTTCTCCTTTAATATAAACCTTCTAAATCAAATCGTCAAGCTTGAACACATATTATTTATTTGCAACATTACTCGTGTCGTAACCAGTATACGAGATTGAGCCTCCAGCACGAAAGTCGCTTGCGAAAATGGCATCGAAGGAAGAGCTGTTATCGGGTCTGACAAGAATGGATACGGCATATGCGGAAATGACACAGGTGTGCACCGCAAGGTTTGAGTATTTCCCTATAAGCAATTGCATAGATAACTAAGTGCTCTGAGAATTCACATTTCTCCATCTTATCTCTTAACGAGATCGAATCGTGAGAAGAATGTCCTTATCGACATTGATCACGTTCTGGTGGCAAGAATTTCTAAGATGAGTAAGACGTTTTGAATTTTAGACATCAAAAACTGAATAGACACAATTTTGGATCGAAAACAAAATCATTTGAACATATTCAAAGTTCGTATAATAAACAAGGTAAACTGATCTTTTAATTTTTGAAAACAAAACGTGATCTGAAATGACAGATGGACAACTAAGTGTCCAGAACTTATCTTAGACACACTATAGGCCCACTGGACTTATGATACAAGGAAAACAACCAACCTGGCTCGATACACGTGCTGGGCGGTCATGCGCACCAAGGCTCCACGAAGCGTCAATACTAAATAGAAAACAATGAAAACAGAAGTTAATTAAAAGTTTCAAAAACAAAAGTTTTTCAAATCAGAGTAAAAACACTGTCGTCGAAAACCGAAATAATAAAAGTATTCCGATAAACGAAAATCAAGTTAAATCTAAATAATGAGTTTGTAAACAAGAAATAAGGCACAAGGGATGACAATGAACAGAGACAGTGCCAGTGGGACCCAACAAGTAGTTAGAAGTACCTCTAAGAGCAGTGATACATCCTAAGCCACCGACTCGACCGCCAAAAGGAACGCAGAGTCCTAACTACCCTGAAAACACAACAAGAATTTGAAGGGGTGAGTACACGAATGTACTCAGTGAGTGAGCCACCCTCAAAAGAGGACCAGAAGAGGGTGGGGTGCACTCACAACCAAAACACTTTTTTAAAACAATTCTAAATAAAACTGATCTGTAATACAAAACCACGTGTATAAATCCAGTCCTCGATTTAAAAGGGCTGCCATCAAAACATATCCGAAGTGACCTTGGCCCGAGTCAACCTCCGGAACCGTCAGGGGCTTCTTTATCATCATCAATTCATCAGTAAAAATACAACTTTTATTATTTATCCAACAACAAGCCCGTTCCCCTGACTTTGGCCTGGGTCCGGCACTGCGTGGTGGCCGCATCACACCCAGTTTAGCTCCCGCATACACACGCCGAACCGGTATATATATAATGGCGTGTCGGGCCTGGAGCGACGAACCATGTGGATCCAAACTCATCTCATGGTCCGTCAACATATCCAAGTACTAGCTGGTAAACCACCATATCAACCATACGTACTCCCTGGACTGCGTCTAGTCCACGAGTCCCCGTATGCTTACCAACAATTCAAAACCATTTTCCAAGCTCGCTCATGCACCCAAAACGATTCATTAAAAACCATTTATAAAATAATTTAATAAAATAGTAATAAAACAGTTCCTCAACGGGTTCTCCGTTGAGGACAGCCACTCACAATTCAGGGGACTCGTACACCCCCAAAGTCAATCCACTGTGAGCCTAGCCGATGTCTCGATCAGCGCCTCAGTCGTCTGATTGAGAACCACATCCATCACAAGGAAAATCAGTAAAACCAGGATCATAAATCATAGTAAAATCAAGATAATCAATCCAAAACTAAGATAATAAACCAAACCAGTCAAATGAGATAGAATAAATAACAAGAAACACATAACCCAGACCCACGGTCTAATATCGAGGAGTCTAACACGTCTAATTATGTCTTACAGGATTCTGATACGAGTTTAAGACTCCAAATACACTTTCTAAAGTTTAATCGATCAAATCCAGCCTTTAGGGGTAAAACTGTAAATTATCACATCAAAGGCACACTGGTAATTTCACATACTAGGCTATTATGGTGATCCTTTAACCTTACATGTTCAATTATAATGTTCAAATAAGCCAAACCCTTCTAAGGGCAAAGTTGTAATTTTACTCCTTCGAGGGTGAAATGGTCATTTACATTGTTATAGGTTTCCAATCACAAAGGTGTGCTCTAAAAAGCTTAATTACATAAACCGCGCTCTTAGGGGTAAAATAGTAAATTTCCTATCAAGAGTATTTCGGTAAATTTTACCCTTTCAAGATACGGTGAAATTCCTTGTGTGTCATAATTGTTGACCCTAATCGATCGGACTCAAAGTCGTAGCTCAAAGAAATAGATTAGTATACTTTTACTAATTAGGGGTAATATGGTAATTTACCCATTCCAAGGTTAAAACGGACATTTTATGGTTTTATAAACATTACAGAGTAATACAATAATCGTTTAGAATTATTAGCACAACCGATATCGCCGAATTCATCACATTCCTCTTCAAAGGGTAATTTCGTAATTTAATATCTCTAGGATGATAGTCATTTTACTTGCCCAAGGGTAAAATAGTAATTCCACCTACTAATTATTGGACCCAAACCTTTATTCCCAAATTTCTCTTAAATTCCGTTATTTCCTTTTTCCTTTTTAGTTTTTCATTTCCCTTTATTTCAATTTTGGGCTTGGACCTCCATTCTTTTATTTTTTTTTGTTGGGCCTGGCTAGGCCCAACGGCTAGCCAGCCCGCCCCAGGCGCTGGGCAGCTGGGCCGCTGGCCCAAATGGCCTACTTCTCTTATTTTTTTTTCTTCTTCTTCTTCTTCTTTCTTTCGGTCAGCCGGAAAATCACCGGAATCTGGAAAATTCCAGATCCCGACAGCCCAAAAGAAATGTCATCTAACTTATTTTCTTAACAAATTTCCATCCTAATTTCATTCCAAGTTCAACATCAACACTTTACAAGGCCAAAAATCAAAACTAAAGCATCAAACAGCACCACACTCGTCAATTCCATTAAAATTTAAACCACCACACTTACCCATGAAATCAACTCCAAGTTTCCTCCATGCAAACCATATTCCAAACGATTTCCACCATGAAAATTGATTCCCATAAACCTCCAAAGCAAGAATCAAATTAGAATCCATCCTAATGAACTTCAAATATTAAATTTCTCCAAAAAATTGTCCCTTACCTCACTTCTTGAAATCCTTCAAGATAACCATAAAACCCCAAATGAAAACCCATAGATATGTAGAGCTTAATGAGGAGTTCAATTTACATAACTTGCATGTTTGAGGAGGAGCTTGAATTTCAAATTAACTTTTAGAGAGAGAGAGCCTTATGGGTAGTGAGAGAGAGGAGAAAGTGATGGGTAAGGGGTGAGGAAGAGGGTTGGAGGTTTTTATTTCCAATAAATAGGAAAAATTGTGTACTAGTCCTTTCAAATATATAGTTAGGCTCAATTACATCCCAAAGCTTCCCTTTCAATGCACTTGAATCCTCACTTACTTCCTTCTTACATTAAATTTTAATCTATAATACCAAAAGTAAATTTTTATGGTATTACACATGGACTCATATTAGCATGGATTTTGTGTTAGGATTACCTCATTCTAAGAGAGGTAAAGATTCTATCTTTGTGGTTGTTGATAGGTTTTCTAAGATGGTACACTTCATTGCATGTACTAAAACGGATGATGCCATTAATGTAGCTAATTTGTTCTTTAAAGAGATTGTTAGACTACATGGAATGCCTAGGACGATTGTGAGTGATAGAGATGCTAAGTTCTTAAGTCACTTTTGGAGAACTTTATGGGCTAAGTTAGGTACTATGTTGTTATTTTCAACTACTTGTCATCCTCAAATCGATGGCCAAACTGAAGTAGTTAATAGGACTTTGTCAACCTTGCTTAGGGCATTAATTAAGAAGAACTTAAGAACTTGGGAGGATTGTCTACCTCATGTTGAGTTTGCATACAATAGAAGCATACATAGCACTGCTAGATGTTCACCTTTTGAAACTGTGTATGGCTTTAATCCTTTAACCCCATTGGATTTGTTGAGTTTACCTTTGTGTGTGCAAGTCGAAATGGATTGTGAAAGAAAGACCGGCTTTGTTAAGGATCTTCATGCAAAAGTTCGAGCTCAAATTGAGAAGAAAACACAACACTACATGAAGAATGCTAACAAAGGGTGCAAGCAGATCATCTTTGAACCTGGAGATTGGGTTTTGTTGCATCTATGGAAGGAGAGGTTCCCTGAAAAGAGAAAGTCTAAACTCTTACCTCGTGGAGATGGTCAATTCCAAGTCTTAGAGAGGATCAACAATAATGCCTACAAGCTAGATCTTCCTAGTGAATATGGCAATGTAAGTGCTATTTTTAATGTTTCAGACTTATCCTTGTTTGATAGTGATGCAGATTTGAGGACAAATCCTTTTCAAGGGAGAGGGGATGATGCGCCAAGGGCTTATCATGGACATGAAGAGCACAATGGAGATCATGGAAAGGTTGATCAAGGACTTGAAGGAAGCATGGACAAGCTTGAAGAAGGGGGAGGAATCGCAAACCCTAATTCAAGTAACATGGGAATCGTAAATCCTACTTCAAATGACAAGGAGAAGCTTAATCGGCCATTTGATCCTTTGGTGATGCCATTAGGTCCTATGACTAGGGCTAGAGCTAAAAGGTTCAAGGAAGCATTATTGGGATTTGTTCGAACTCATCTTGAAGGCTTGAAGTCCATTGAAGATCAATTGGAGAGAATTGAAGATCATAAGCCAAGGTATATTCCCAACGATTCCAAGCTATGCACCTTGCTTGAAATCGTTGAGACTTGATCCTTTCATTGTGTGATTCGGCCAATTGAGCCTTAATTCTATCTTAGATTAGTTAATTATTTAGTTTGGACCTTTGTTAGGGTTGGGCCTTGTATAATTAAGTCCAATCCTCATCTATTTTTCCTATTGGTTGTATTTTAGGATAGTTTCTAGATTGTTCCTATGTAAACCGCCCCTAGCCTTTGCATTCAATGCTAGGTCGGTCTAGGAGGGTTCTTGGAGTAGGGGATGCGTTATCCTATGCCTATATAAAGGCACCATCTCCCTCTTGTAAACACAAGTTAAGTTTTTCAATAAAGATTTGAGGTTTATTCACCCAATTGATTATCTTAGCTTCATTGTTCTAGTTTGAGCAAACTTAGGGTTCTTCAATCTTGTAGAGTCCTGCAAACAATTAGGTTGTCATTGCTTAATTGATTGTGAATCTTGTGATCTTAAGTTTTCAATTGCAGGTCTAATTGAGGACTTAAGGCCGATGAAAGAAGAAGAAGACTAGGTTAGGTTTATCGAATTCTACAAGTCTAGAAGTTTTGGTGTTTCAAGTCGACTTTGGTGGCTATATAAAGGTGGATTTGAATCTAACACAACTAGATTTGTATCATGTTCAATTGCAGGTCTAATTGAAGACTTAAGGCCAACGAAGGAAGAGAATTGCTTAGATGAAGATCATCAATTTTACTCATCTAGGAGAGTTGGTGTTTCAAGTCGACTTTGGTGGCTATTCAATGGATAGATTTGAATCTAACACAACTAGATTCGTATCAATTGGAGATCATCGATTTTACTCATCTAGGAGAGTTGGTGTTTCAAGTCGACTTTGGTGGCTATTCAATGGATAGATTTGAATCTAACACAACTAGATTCGTATCAATTGGTATCAGAGCATAGGTTGTCATCTTTAATCGGCAAATCTATCCTTCTATTCATCTATCATCAAGTTTTTCATCCATCTTATTCATCTTCTTGAAAAAAATCAATAAATCAGAAACTTTGAAAAATTATAGCGGATTCATCTTAACTCCGTTTGCTTTGAAATTTCAGATTTAGTGTCCTTATAACTAGTAGTTATATCAAAAAATATCAAAAATATAAAAAAAAATAAAAAAATCGACCTGAATCTTGTGAATTTTGTTCTGGGTTCGTTTGTGCTCGGAAAGCTTTGAAATTTGAGTTTTAGACTTCATTTAGTGTGATCTTTCTGGGAAAAATACTGAAAAAAATTAAAAAAAAATCTATAGCTCTATTCGCAATTTTGGATTCTATGGTTACTTTGTAGGTTATTTGGGGATTAGGGTTTTGTTTTGTGCAATTGATTCAATTGGTTGCAATTAAGCCTAATTGAGTGTTTGATTTGAAGAATTGATTCAATTGGTTTTGTTTTGTTATCTTGGGTTGCTTTTGCTGTGAATTAAGGTTTTATTTGAAGAATTTCAGGTTGAAACCCTATTGGAGACAAGTGGTACAAAATTTGGATTTAAGTGGTACTAGGGTTTTGAATTGTTTGAATTGCAATTTGGTGTTTTGATTAGTGGGTTGGCGACCATAGGTTGAGTGTAAACACGAGAGCACAAAGGTGTACACACACACTTGTGAGGAATTTTTACTACTAATCTTTGTTCTTTGTGTAGGTACAATGGGAGACAAATTCCAAGGAGGTGAGCAAGCCGATTTGGCTGCTATGTTGCAAACCCTAATGCAACGAATGGATGCCATGAATACAAGTTTTGATACTTTGGCTAATGAAATTCATTTGACCAAGGAGAGTTTTACATCATCTAGTAGCTGATGGAAAACTCCTTACAAGCAAGATGAGAGAATTCCATTCAAGAAAAAGGAGTGTGTGAAGAAGGAGTTTTTAAGTCCTAAAACTGAAAGAATTGGAGTTGTTTTGATGCAAGGGGGGAAGTCTGCAGCTTACTTTTGTGAGGAAATTCCTAGTAGATTTCTACCCATTAAAGAGATTGAATTCCATCCCAATGTTGTGCAAGACCAGTTCATTGAGACCTTTCCATATGTGGTGCAATATAAGCAAGGTTTGAGAACAAATCTTCTTCAAGGGGGAGGGAATGATGCGCCCAAGGCTTATCATGGAGGGAATGATGCACCAAGGACTTATCATGGACTTGAAGATTACATTGGAGAGCATGAGAAGGATGTGCAAGGGCTGCAAGAAAGCATGAAGATGCATGGAGACCATGGAGATATCGATAATCATGTTCCTAGCACCAAGAAGATGTCAATCGATCCATTATGTTTGCCTAATGGTCCAATGACAAGATCAAGAGCTAAGAAGTTCACGGATGCACTATTGGGCCTTGTTTGAAGTCATCTTGATGATATGAAGACCATTCAAGTTCAATTAAAGAGCTTTAATGATGATTTGAGCAAGAAAACACCAATCAATTACAAGTTCATCACTTTGCTTACTATTGATTCTAGATGGCCGGATTGACATCATGGCATGAGTCCATTATCTTTAGTTTGCTTTGTTTAGGCTTAATTCTACCTTAAATTAGCTTATTTTTATGTGTGGATGTTTTGTGGGTTGGGCCTTGTTTGACTAAAGTCCAATCCTTAGCTATTTTTCTATTGGTTGTATTTTTGGATAGTTTCTAGAAGGTTCTTTTGTGTAGCCTTTATATTTGGACGAAAATTAGGGTTTAGAGTAGGTTATGCGTTATCTTTGTGCCTATATAAGGGCACCAATATCTCTTGTAAACATAAGTTGAGTCGATTAATAAGGTTGAGGTTTATACACCCAAATTGATTATCTTAGCTTCATTGTTCTAGTTTGAGCAAACTTAGGGTTCTTCAATCTTGTAGAGTCCTAGCAAACAATTAGGTTGTGATTGCTTAATTGTTTGTGAATCTTGTGATCTTATGTGTTCAATTGCAAGTCTAATTGAAGACTTAAGGCCGACGAACGAAGAGAATTGCTTAGGTGAAGATCATCGATTTTACTCATCTAGGAGAGTTGGTGTTTCAAGTCGACTTTGGTGGCTATTCAAAGGATAGATTTGAATCTAACACAACTAGATTCGTATCAATTTGTTTGTGCACAGGGCTGTCAAATAAGCTAATCTCACTCCGACATAAGGCTTTTGAGCACTTCTTGCGCAAAAAACGCTTATGGAATGAGCCTTTCGCTAAGAACGATGTTTTGCACAGAAAAGCACAAAGTTGAGGCATTGAACTTCGAGGAGAGCTTTGTTTTTCCAAAGGGCTGTCCAACAAGCTCATCTCACTCCGACACACGACTTTTGGGCACTCGTTGCACAAAAAAACGCATCTCAGATAAATGTTGCTAAAAACGATATTTTGCACAGAAATGGGCAAAGTTGAGGCTTTGGATTTCGAGGAGAGCTTTGTTTGTGCACAGGGCTGTCCAACACGCTCATTTCACTCCGACACACGACTTTTGAGAACTCGTTGCACAAAAAAACGCATCTGAGATCAGTGTTGCTAAAAACGATATTTTTCACACAAATGCGCAAAGTTGAGGCTTTGGACTTCGAGGAGAGTTTTCCTTGTGCACAAGTCTATCAAATAAGCTCAACTCACTCCGACACAAGGCTTTTGAGCACTCCTTGCGCAAAATCGCTTCTAGAATGAGCCTTTCACTAAGAACGATGTTTTGCACACAAAAGTGCAAAGTTGAGGCTTTGGACTTCGAGGAGAGTTTTGTTTGTGCACAGGGCTGTCAAATAAGCTCATTTGACTCCGACACAAGGTTTTTGAGCACTCGTTGTGCAAAAAACGCTTCTAGAATGAGCCTTTCGCTAAGAACGATGTTTTGCACAGAAAAGCGCAAATTTGAGGCTTTGAACTTCGAGGAGAGCTTTGTTTGTGCACAGGTCTGCCCAACAAGTTCATCTCACTCCGACACATGACTTTTGAGCACTCGTTGCACAAAAAAACCGCATCTGGAATGAGTGTTGCTAAAAACGATATTTTGCACACAAATGCGCAAAGTTGAGGCTTTGGACTTCGAGGAGACCTTTGTTTGTGCACAGGGCTGTCAAATAAGCTGATCTCACTCCGACACAAGGCTTTTGAGCCCTTCTTGTGCAAAAAACGCTTCTGGAATGAGTCTTTCGCTAAGAACGATGTGATACGAATCTAGGGGTTTTAGATTCAAATCTACCCTTTGAATAGCCACCAAAGTCGACTTGAACTACTACCACTCCTTCATGAGTAAAATCGATGATCTTAACAAAGATTTCCTTCTTCTCTTGTCAGCCCTAAGTCTTCAATTACACCTGCAATTGACTACTTTAGATCACAAAGTTCATAAACAATTAAGCTCACACAACCTAATTGTTTGCTAGGACTCTACAAGATTGAAGAACCCTAAGTTTGCTTAAACTAGAACAATGAAGCCAAATAATCGATATACCTAGGGAAGGCCGCCCTGCTCTCAGGAAGCTGTCTCCTCATCCCCTACATTGAAGGAGGCAGAGAGCAAGAGTTTGTCAGCAAGTGAAACACTCATCTAAGTAAGGGAGGCGTGGGATTTTATCTCTCATATCCTTCATACATGATCATTCTAACACAGTGATAGAGCCGCCCAGCTAGTTGCTCCCTCCCGGGAGGCAAATTTGCATTTTGTTCAATTAAGGACTAAAAAAGCGAAATCAATGAATTGATCTAGCTAAGGGGTGCGGCTCTAACAAGGGGGCATACCCTGATGATCCTTGAGTCATGAGGATCATCTTGGCAAAATCTCATCTCAATCGGACCTAAGATGAAAAACTTATGCACGTTTTTTCAGTTAAGGACAATTTGAGGTACGAAACCAAGTTCACCATGAAGGAGAGCTCGATTTTAGCTAAGATTTTTCCCGTAGTCTTATGGAGAAAATCTAAACCTGCTGGTGAAATTTGGGCTTAACCCGAGCTCGTTTGCAACTTTTGCATTCTTTTCAGATAAGGACAAGTGGCTTTGTCACCCCGGTTTAGCCATTTTTCTTAATTGGAAGATATTTTTCTGATTTGATGAGCTAAATATGGCTAAGTAAAGATAATTTCATGGCCTTGATGATAAAATTCTAAGTCGTGATGTATAAAGGCCACTTCTTAGCCAAGTTAGGCGATTTCTACTCAACGAAAGCAGCAAAGGCATACTAAAGTGTGACAGGCAGTATGACAGGCAGAATGAAAACACCAGATTTTAGGCCCATGCCGCCCCCCTATATAAAGGGATCAACCCAGAGCTTCAAACACGCTTCCATAGCTACACAAACCAGCTCCTGCAGCTACAAACTTGCTCTGCGCAAAAAACCAAGCTCCGTGCTTATTTTCTCTCAAGCTCCGCGCCTTTTTCTCTTATTCATCACGAGTTCTTACTCGTTCTTTATATTTCACTTGTTTCAATATTGTCTCCGGACAAAAGAACTCTCCTGAAGTGTTATTTCCTTGTTTCAATCTTATCTCCGGACGTTAAAACATCAAATACTTGTTTGTCTCTCTGCAATAGCAATCAAATTGCTCTTTTCTTTCAATATCAATCAACAACAGCTCTTGCAGCGCAAATTTAGGAAGTCTTGTTCTTGTGGATCCAATGATTTAAATGCTCTGGTGTGACTTTGATCCAGTCCCCACAAATCGCTCTGATCTTTCACTCTGCTGCTCCGCGCACCAGATCCAGTTCTTATAAACCTCTTTGTCAATTTCAGCAAATTGACTGGCACGCCCCTATGTTGTCATTAAGAATTCTCTGCGAAAACTCTAGCAAGAGATTTTTTGCTCAATAAGACCTTAAGCCATTTTGAAAACAATATTAACATTTCAGGAAAAAAATGGAAGCAGGATTTTTATGTTTTAATTTTTTTTTCAAAACACTTACAAAACACATTGATGAATATTGAATAGTAATTTAAATGTGTTTTTACTTTCTTTTTTTCTTTTAAAAACATACAACAAATTTGTGTATGATTTGATTGGTCGTTGAACAAATCACAAAATAAATCCCCACAAACCTATAACTATTAGCTAGGGCAAGTAGGGGTCGAATCCACAGAGAAGGTAGGAGCAAATCAAAGCCAAATGACACAAAAGAAAATCTTACCAAGTGGATTTTTTATAGGTTTTCAAAATAGGTAAACTAAATTAGAAAACAATTATATAAATCTAAACTAATGACTAGAAAACAATTTAGAAGAAACAATTAATTAAAAGCATACTTCTTCTCCTTTAGGTAATTATTTTGATCAAGTGAATCATGGATCATAGACACAAAGCATAAATTTGACTTAAATTGCAATCAATTAAGAATCATAAATCATCCCAAATCGGTATATAGCCTAAGCCGTAGACATCAATGTCGCAACGTCCGGGTCCGGGGTCCGAATCCTACCGTTTAACGACTTTAAGGACTAAAAAACTAAGTACTACGGGAGTCGCCACTAATCTTTTTTAACCTAGGTGTGATTAGCCACCTATCAGATTATTAAGCCTAATGTTAACCTAAGCTTGGCGAAGGTAACACTAAACCTAATAAACGGTCTTCTAACCAGAGTCCTAAAAGTTCGGGAGTCGGGTACGTGTGGGGAAGGGTTAGCACCCCCATGACGACCGTCAAAAGACGGCACTGACTAATCTAGACTTAACTACGGGTTTCCATATTTGGTTGTTTTCTATTTTTAAGTATATTCATGCCATTTGACTCTTTTATACTAACTAAATTATTAACTAACATACTTTTCTCTCCTTTTTATTAACTACCCTTTTTAGTAATTATCCTCTTCTTACTGGTTACCATTTTACTTTTGCTACTTTTATCATTTTTACTCTTTTCTTACTCTTTTTACTAATTACTCTTTTCTTACTCTCTTTTATTGATTACCACTTTTTACTTTTCTTTTTTTCTTATACTGACTACCATTTTACTCTTTGAATTACTGATCACCTTTTACTCTTTACTGATTTTTACTCTTACTAATTACCACTTTGCTCTTACTGATTACTATTTTACTCTTACTGATTACCTTTTACTGATTACTATCTTACTCTTTACTGATTACCTTCTTACTTTTTACTGATTACTATTTTACTATTTACTGATTACCATCTTGCTCTTACTGATTACCCTTTACTCTTTATCATTCTTCCTTTACTGATTACTCTTTACTGATCTTTTACCTGATTACTCTTTACTACTCTTTGCCATTTTTACTTTTTACTGATTACTTTTACCATTTTTACTTTTACTAATTACTCTTTACTTTTTCCTCTTTACTGATTACTATTTTACTCTCTTGAATTTAATTACTATTTTCACTCTTTGAATTTAATCACCATTTGTCATTTTACTCTTTGAATTTAATTACCATTTTACCATTTTACTCTTTACTGATTACTCTTTACTTTTTACCATTTTTATTCTTTACCGATTTAGTGATTACTTCTTTTACTTTTACTCTTAATTACCATTTTACTGATTACTTCTTTTACTTTTCACTTTGACTCTTAATTACTGCTTTACTGATTACTTCGTTAATCCTTGACTCTTAATCATCAATTTACTAATTAATCTCTTTTTACTTAGCTACTAATTACTATTACCTTAACTCTGATGTATGGATGCATGTGATGCATGAATTCCGGTTAAAAATGCCAATTTACCGAGTAATTATACGAGAAGCATCATTTAGGAACCTTCCACATGATTGGTAAGACCCCCAAACGAATACCTCAAGCCTAGGAAATCCGGGTTAAAACGGACAATGTACATTCCATCATCGGAATCCATTTCTTTTTGGCCAAATGAACAGGATATCAGCAACATTTAAGGAAATTAAACATGGATGCGCATGTAGCCCATTTAGTTGCAAGCCCAAACTCAAAAAAAGCACAAAAGAAAGAAATAAGGCCCAACTAAAATTTCAACAACAAGAAAAAGTAATTAACTTCAACCCATAACTATTTGAAAAGCCCAAAGCCATTTAAAGCCCAAAGGAAGACCTAAATCACTCTTTATTCCAATCCAGATTCCTATTTTCTAATTAATAAGTGGAAAAGATCTAAATGCTAGAACTCCCAAAGCTTAATCCAAATTAAAAGACTTAAACAAACCCTAGTTTATTATTCCATTTCTAGGTTAAAGCCTCATTTTTTACTAAACCCCCAAACTTTATTAACAACTTAAACTACTCTAATTTCCTTTAATTCTTAAGTTGAATTACATACTCATTCCTAGGCATATTTATCCTCAAATTCAGATTAATCTATCCAACACACATATATATGTATATATATATATATCCATTTATATTATCTAACCAAGGTTTATTTTTTCTTTTTCTTCAAACCTAAATAATATTAATTTCATTTAGTTAAACTAATAGACTCTTAATTGAACAAAACTAAAACTAAAAGGGCTAGATCAAATCAAAACTGGTCTTTTATTGAAAACGGAACAAACTATGCGCATTTAAAAGGAAAAATTAGTTAACTTTTGGACCTATTCGACCTAAAACAGAACCAAATTGGAGAAGAAAATTGAAATCAGGTCCTAAATCAACATAAACGTAAAATTTTCAGGGGCCTAATTGAATAACTAACTAAAGTACGCCCTAAAATAATATAATAAACCCTCACATACATCACACCTATATATAAAACGATAAAACAAAAAAATCAAAAAAGAAACCCTAAATTAATCGTTACCTTCTATCTCCTTCCGCTGGAAATCGCTTCTACGGTGCCGCCGCCACCGCCTGAACCCTCGCTGGAGACGTATTTGCGGCTGTAAATTTCCGGATCGGCTCGCCTCGTCGCCCTCTCACCAGATCTGGTGCCGATCTCGCCTGAAAACGTCGTCAAGTGCTTCAAAAAGCCCTCGCCGAACCGAATCTCGCGGTGTCTAGATCTTGGAATCCGGCCGACGAAACGGGTGGATTCTCAGATAAGTTCTTCTCTTTTCTCCTCTCTTTATGTTTCCATTGAATCCATGGTTAATTTCGAACTTTTAAACTCAACAGACCCTTAACCCTAGTTCTAATTGGATTTTTTTTTGTTTTTACAGTAAGGAGGGAAGAAGAAATGGATCCGGAAGGGAACAAGGAAGGAAAGACAAGGGAGTTAAGCAAGGAAGGGAGAGACAGAGGTAAAAAGCAATATTTTTTTGTTTTCTGTGTTCCTAAAGCAAAAGCTACTGAAAATGCATTTTTTTTATAGTTTTTCTGTGGTTTTTTTTGTTACCGGAAAGGAAAGATCTCTAGGTTTTGTTGTGTGCTTTCTGTTACTGTGGAGGATTAAAAAAATGGCTAGGGTTTTTAGTTTTTGTTTTTTTGGGATCTGTGTCTATCTCCTAAGGTTTTAGGAACAGTTGGGTATATATACTGGGTAACCTTTTGTTTTTGAGGGTTGCGATTGGTCTTGGAACTGAATCTAATGGCCATGGGTTAATGTTGAATTGGTTGTCTTTTGGGTTTTTTGATTGGCTGAAAGTGAGCTGATGTGGCATTTTAGAGAGCCATCATCTTCTGTGTGTGTAACCATTGTTGTGAGGGAGCATGTCACCATTTTAGTTGTACTTACACTACTTTGACCCTATCATCTGTTTTGTAAACTGCTTTGAACCCAATCTGACAGTATCCTTTATTTATTTACATGCCTTGCAATATGCCTCTCCATATGTGATCCATGAACTTGTCCTTTTTGTTCAATGTTGCTGCCTTTTAGTGGTGATGTGTCAGCTGTGCCCTTGTTTTCTTGCTGATGTGGGCATTTGCCTACTTCTGATTTGCTCAGAGCTTATGTTGGCATGCGCCTGTCTTGTGTTGGAGTGTGCTTACCTCACTTGCACACACTCCTTCTGTGCCATTTTCTGCTGTAACTTGCCTTTATTGCTTAAGGTACTCTCATGTTTTCCTGGTCAATGGATTAGAATATTTCCTGTTTTGTATTCTCCTTTGATGGCTAAGATAGGTTCTTTGAGTTGAGCTGTATTTCCTTGCTGTACTGGATTGTTTTTAGAGACAAATTTTCTGCATTTTGTGGACTTGGTCGGCAAGTTTTCATTAAGCCTACTGAATTTAATACATATACTAATAAAACATGCTGAAGAGATAGAACCTCATGTCGATGAATACTCTGACGACAGTTTTGTGACGTTTGCCGAAGGTTCTTCGAAATTGGTTTTGATGTTGCCTTCCCCAACTCAGTCTGGACCAAACCTTACCCTTTTAACCTTAAGAGATTTTCTTGAAGTGTAACGCCAACAGACTATGTCCTTCCATCTTCCACTTGAGCCGCTCTTTTCGGGTTTTCAACTCAAGTTCCTCCTTTCCACCCTTCACTTGAGTCGCCCTTTTCAGGTTTTCAACTCAAGTGACCCCCAATGGATCCAAGCCGCCCTTTGCGGGTTTTCAACTTGGACCCCTCCTTATATTTCATTTCTCTTTTTGCGACCTCTTTCTTTCTTTTTTTTTCAAGACATAATATTTCTTGACTGTGTCAGAGTTGATAGGCCTGGGAAACTCTTACCCATCCATCTCTTGTAAAATCAATTCCCCACCAGAAAATGCTTTTTTTACCACGAATGGGCCTTCCCAGTTAGGTGGCCACTTGCCCCTTGGGTCACCCTGTTCTGGTATGATCTTTTTCAGTACCAAATCTCCTTCTTTGAACTCTCTCGGGCATTTTTTCTTGTTAAATGCCCGCTCCATCCTCTTTTGGTACATTTGGCCATGACATAAAGCCGTTAACCTTTTCTCATCAACCAAATTGAGCTGATCATATCTCTCTTGGACCCAATCAGATTCTTCCAATTTAGTCTCTCGATATACCCGTATGGATGGTATTTCTACTTCAATTGGTACCACTGCCTCCATTCCATATACCATAGAGTACGGAGTTGCCCCAGTTGAGGTCCTAACACAAGTCCGATAAGCATGAATAGCAAAAGGAAGCTTCTCGTGCCAATCTTTATATGTCTCAGTCATCTTTGCCACAATCTTCTTAATATTTTTATTTGCTGCCTCCACTGCACCATTCCTCTTAGGCCTGTAAATGGTTGAATTACTATGCACAATTTTGAACTATTTGCAAGTTTCTTCAACCAATCCTTGGTTCAAGTTAGATGCATTGTTAGTAATAATCCTCTCTGGCAATCCATATCGGCAGATAATCTCCTTTTTAATGAACTTGGTGACCACTGCTTGAGTAACACTTGCGTATGAAGCTGCCTCAACCCATTTTGTAAAGTAATCGATTGCCACTAATATGAATCTGTGCCCATTTGAAGCCTTAGGGTTAATAACTCCAATCACATCTATCCCCCACATTGAGAAAGGCCATGGAGCTGACATTACATGTAATGGATTTGGGGGCACGTGAATTTGATTTGCGTAAATTTGACACTCACGACATTTTCTGACATACTTGATACAATCGGTTTCCAATGTCAACCAATAATAACCTGCTCTCATAATCTGCCTTGCCATCTTGTGCCCACTGGCGTGACTCCCACATGAACCTCTATGCACTTCTTCTATAATCCTCTTGGCTTCTGTTGAATCCACACATCTAAGCAAAGTTTGGTTACGACTTTTCTTGTATAAAGTGTCACCTTCTAGGAGATAACCCATTGCCATTCTTCGAATCACCCTCTTGTCGTTTTTTGTGGCATGTTCTGGGTACCTTTGGTACTTGATGTACTGGAGGATATCAAAATACCATGGATTCCCATCTACTTCATCCTCCACACTCATCACATGCGCCGGGGAATCTTTCATCTGAACTCGTATTGGCTGAATCTCTGTGTTTGTTCCTACTTTAAACATTGACGCGAGAATTGCTAATGCGTCTGCCAACTGATTATCTTCTCTGGGCACATGATGAAATGTAATCTTCTCAAAGGGCTTGACTAATTCCAACAAATAATCTCGGTATTTAATCAACTTTGGCTCCCTCGTCTGCCATTCTCCTTTCATTTGGTAAATTACTAGTGCTGAATCACCGTACACCTCCAGTTTCTTTACTTCTTTGTCCGAAGCCATCTGAATTCCCAAAATGCAAGCTTCATATTCTGATACATTGTACGTGGCCAGAAATCCCAATCGAGCCGTGATTGGGAGGTAGTCACCCTCAGGGGATATCAATCATGCACCTATCCCCTGCCCTGACAAGTTTGATGCCCCGTCGAAGTACATCTTCCATGTTTCTTTTCCCTCCTTTACTTCCTCTACCTGGCATATTGCCATCAAATCTTCATCTGGGAACTCAAAATGCACTGGTTCATAGTACTTACTAGCTCGGTCGGCCAAGAATTCGGCTATAGCACTTCCTTTGATGGCTTTCTAAGAGACATACAATATATCATATTCTGATAATAACACCTGCCATCTGGCAATTCTTCCTAACAAGCCGGGTTTTTCAAACACGTACCTAATCAGATCCAATTTGGAAACCAACCAAGTAGTATGATAAAGCATATATTGTCTCAATTTATGAGCTGCCCAGGCGAGCGCACAACACATCTTCTCCAGGTCTGAGTACTTGACTTCATAATCAGTGAATTTCTTGCTCAAATAGTAAATTGCCCGCTCCTTCTTTCCAGTTTCATCATGCTGTGCCAATACACAACCCATTGAATTCTCCAGAACTGTTAAATACAAGATCACGGGCCTTTCTCTCACTAGAGCTACTAACACTGGTGGGTTGGATAGATATTCCCTAACCTTATCGAAAGCAGCTTGAAAATCCCCATCCCACTCTCCTGGATTTTTCTTCTTGAGCAACTTAAAAATTGGATCGCATTTTGCTGTCAGTTGGGAAATGAAGCGAGCAATGTAATTCAACCTACCCAAAAATCCTCTAACTTCTTTTTGATTCTTTGGTGGGGAAAAATTTTGAATGGCTTTTACTTTGTCCGGATCTACTTCAATCCGTTTCTCACTAACTATGAATCCAAGTAACTTCCCTGAAGTGGCTCCAAAGGTACATTTTGCCGGATTAAGCTTAAGCTGAAACTCTCGAAGTCTTTCGAAGAGCTTCCTTAAATTTACCAAATGTTCTTCCACCGACCGAGCTTTAGCAATCATATCATCGACGTATACTTCAATCTCCTTGTGCATCATGTCATGGAAAAGGTTCACCATTGCTCTTTGATATGTTGCCCCGGCATCCTTTAGCCCAAACGGCATAACTTTGTAGCAGAATACTACCCAAGCCGTGACAAACCCAGTCTTCTCTCTATCCTCTGGTGCCATCTTGATCTGATTGTATCCCGAAAATCCGTCCATAAACGAAAACAAAGAATACCCAGCAGTGTTGTCTACTAGAACATCAATATGTGGCAAAGGAAAATTGTCCTTTGGGCTAGCTCGGTTCAAATCCCTGTAGTCCACACACATCCTTACTTTTCCATCTTTCTTCGGTACCGGGACTATATTTGCCTGCCATTCCGGATATTTGGCCTCTTCCAAGAACCCTGCATCAAGCTGCTTCTTGACTTCTTCCTTAATCTTTAGCAACATATTTGGCTTCATCCTTCTCAATTTTTGTTGGATTACCTTACAGTCTGATCTGATGGGCAATCGATGTACCGCCACTTCCGGATCTAAGCCTGGCATATCTTGGTATGACCATGCAAACACATCCACATACTCCTTCAACAGATCTACCCGCTCTTGTTTCTCTTTTTCTGACAAAGTAGTACCAATTTTAACCTCCCTTGGTTCTTCTTCTGTTCCCAAATTAATCAATTCAGCGGGCTTCTTATGCGGCAATATCTGCTTATACTCCTGCTCTACCAGTCTCAAAAGGTCTGGGGGTAAGGCCTGGTCCTCAGTGTCTTCATTGTCGGGTTCGTCGGCAAAGACCGGTTTTTCGAAATTGAACCCCGGCTCGTCACGAGCGTCTTTGCATTCATCGTCAGTTGGTCTGAGAAACAAAGCAACAAAAAAAATATATACCAAAGAAAGAATATGCATATATAACTAGTAATGAATGAATGAAAATGAAAAATGAATAAAACGAAGAAAAATGTATGGATAAAACTCCTGAAGTGTATTTCATTTCATAAAGAAAATAGTGAACATAAGATAGTTTGATATTTTGAAAGCAAAACATGGTATTTGTCATAAACATTCTTGAGGTGGTATTAGTACTTAAGATAAAATATTAATTACATCTCTGAATCATCAAGAAAGATAGCTCTTTCATATTCAACCCAGTTGTTCAGAACTTCTCCTGAGGCTAGTTAACGGATCCAAGGGCAAGCCTCCTCTTCCAGAGTATCGTCAGTAACAACATTGATGTCCAGATTCTGCAGTTTTTCCTCAATCCCTGGCTCTTCCTCTGGTGCAGCATTGTTGACCCAACCAGCTGACTTGAAGGTCTCATACAAAGGCGGGAACTTCATCTTCTTCTCTTCCACTCTATGCCCCATCCTGGCCATCCTTCTGAGTTTCATCCTTTCTTCAGCTTCTGCCCAATCCTTAGCAGTTGGTTTAAACCCCAGACCAAAAGGGCATTCATGTGTGGGTACTTCAACAGCCTCTGTAATCCCCTGCAAGTCCATTCCCAAACCTTTTCCTTCTTTGAATCCCCTCTTCATCATAAACCTGATGCTCATAACAGAGTAATCCATCATGCTCATTGGAATTGTTTCCTCAACTTCAAAGGCCCTGAAAGAGCATTCATATGACCCTTCCTGTGGTTCAACATAAGAGAATCTTGACGCACTGGCCACCACAAAGTCCTCTTCCCCTTTGACTTCCACAAAGTTTTCAGGAGTAAGAAACTTCACCACCTCATGTAAAGTTGATGGAACAGCCCCTACTTGATGTATCCATGGCCTTCCCAATAAGCATGAATAAGATGGATGTTGTATATCCAGTACTTGAAACACTAAGGCGAATGGCACTCCCCCTATTTCGATGGTTATCTCCACCTCTCCTATAACACTCCTCCTGGTGCCATCAAAGGCTTTTATAATCAAATGGTTGGTTTGGATGCAGGCCTCATCTACTGGTAACCTCTTCAACATTTTGAGGGGTAAGATATTCAAAGCTGAACCATTATCAATTAGCACATTGCCCATGCTCACATTTTGGCACTTAACTTTGATGTGCAATGCCTTTATACTGTTCCTCATTCCTTTGGGGATATCCTTCTCCACAAAGGCAATGAATCCATGTGTAGATATGTTACCCGCCATGTGATCCAAGTCGGCGACACTGATGTTCTGGGATACATATGACTGATTCAACACCTTTAACAACGCCTTTCGGTGTGCTTCAGAGTTCAACAATAAGCTGAGGATAGAGATTCTAGCAGGCAACTTGTTCAACTGTTCGATTACACGGTATTCACTCTGCTTGATGATTTTCAAGAATTCGCATTCTTCGTGTTCTGATACTGGCTTCTCGACAATTTCCTCTTCCCTCTGTCTAACAACCTCTTCTGAACTTCTTATACCGGTATCCGGAACCACGGCCTCATCCTTTTTCTTTTGAGCCGACTCTGCCATCTCAGGTGAGTAGACCCTTCCACTTCTAGTCATTCTTCCAACACCCGACACATTAGCCGAACCGCTTTCACCTGATGATGTAGTCACATTGAGATCATACTTTCATGGTACATGGCGGCTATCTGTGTAAGGAAATGGTTGTGGGGGTTTCACAACTACAGATGCTACTGGCTTTTGCATATGGGCGGGTAAAACTGTTGGTGGCCTTGGTACAAAAGGTTGGGGCTTGACCTTAGGCGGAGCTGGTATGAAGGGTTGTACATGCTCTTCGATAATAACATCAATCTTTTTTCCCTTGCTTTCCACATAGAATTCCATCCTTCCTTCATCCATCAAACTCTGAACTTTCTCCTTGAAGTCACCACAATCCTGAATTTCATGCCCCAAACCATGATATGGGCATACCTTATCCATTTCTTCTCCTCCAAATTCTCTAGGGACTATCATATCTGCCTTCACTAAAGCTTTGTAGATTGTTGCCATCGGAGTAACCACTTCTTGAACCCATCTTTTGACTGTTTCACACTTCTCGATTACACCTACCTGATTCCTGCCATGTTTTGGTAGGGGATTAGTTAGTGTCATGTTTGGAAAGCTCAACTTCCCTGATTTTACCAACTCTTGCACAGCGAGTTTCAACCTCCAAATGTTCTCAGTAGAGTGCCCCTCAGTTCTTGAATGGTAGTCATAAAGGGCGTTGCGGTCATACCAAGCTCCTGGATTTGGCATGGGCTGCGAGAATGGCAGTCTTTGCAATAAATTCTGTTGTAATAACTGTGGGAGAAGCTCCGTATAAGTGTACGGGATTGGATCAATCGGTGTTCTTGTATTTGTTGGACTTTTTTGTTGAATTTCCAGGGGTGCGCTGGGACGTTGGTTCTGGGGCCTTGGTTGAAAAGGCGTACTACCAACAGCACTGACATCCCCGGGATGCTGGGCGCAATAAGGGTTGGTCTGGTATTGGTAGTATCCTCGAGGCCGATAATTGTACCCATAGTACCTTGTGTAATATTGTTGTCCTTGATTCCTAGGTCTGTAATCTGTTTCTCCCACTGAATGTACTTCTCATTCCTTCCTCTTTTGTCCTTTCTTAGCATGATCACCCAGCTCATCTAAATACCCCACCTTAATTGCAGCTTCCATAGCTTCTCCAATTACAGTTAAGCTTGAGAATGACTCTGTAATCTTCGGGAGTAATGCCTTAAAGTACTCCTTAGGCAAGGTTCTTAGGAATAAAGAGTTCACCTCCCTTTCCGAGAGTCCAGGCAATAACAAGACTACTTCTCTAAAACGCTGACCATAAGTCGTCAACGATTCATCAGGCTTTCTTGACATGTTTGTCAAAGTATCTCTAGTAGGCGCCAACTCCATCAGATACCTAAAATGTGCTAAAAAGGCCTTGGTCATGTCACTCCAACTCTGCATGCTCTTCGGATCCAGTTGATTGTACCAAGTAATTGCCGAGCCGGTCAGGTTAAACATGAAGCTATACATTAGGAACTTATCGTCAGTGGAAAAGGGTGCCATCTTGTTCTGGAAGCTGAGCACGTGATCCCTAGGGTTCTTTGTCCCATCGTACTTTTCAAAATCTGGCATTTTGAATTTAGAGGGAATGACTACTCCTTTTGCTACAGTAGTATTTGTGATCCATCCACGCTCCTCAGTCTGTCCTCTATTCGGCCTTCAATCTTCTGCAAGAATTTCCTCGTCGACCCCTTTTTTCATGTTGTCTTCCTTTATTGAGCTTATAGGCCTAGTAGCAGCTATCCCAGGTGAAAACAGGTATGAGTAGTCTTGTTGTGATGATGCAGGTGCAACAACAATACCAGCATGAGATTTGAGTGGATTAGAGGTCCCAGTTGACATCCCTGACAGCAGTGGGAAGGCGAACTGTGTTCCGCTAAACATTGAGGTATTCGAAACAACAGGTCTGGCCTGTAGTGGGAGAGCAAATTGCATGCCACTAGACGTTGCTGTATCAGACATTGTAGGCCTAGTTGCCGTTCCCGTTAGTGGTGGGAAAACAAATGGTGAACTACCAGATGTTAGAGGGAACGCAAAAGGATTGGTATTCTCGTTCTCTGTTCCATTTGTCCCTGAACCTGTTGTGGGCATTCCTCCCATTGGACCTTCCACATTCTGAGTATCTCCTGCCGAACCTTTCCCCTTCATCAGTTACGTTAACATACCCCTCATCTGCTCCATCTGAGCATTCATAGCCTCTTCATGGAGTTTCGCCTCTTCATCTCAGCGTGCCAATTCCTCCTTCAACCGTTGAATCTCTGCATTCTGGTCTTCCATCCTCCTAATACTAGACCTAATGTTGTACCGTCGAATAGGCTGATACTGTCTTTTGGGTGCTATCTTGTCACTTTCCTGAGGTAAAGGTCAAAAATTGTTATTATTTTTTATTGTTATTACTTATTATTATCATTTTTTTAAATGCAATGAGAATGTGGGGCCCCTCCCAATGGTTGGGCCGAACCCCACAGGATGAAAGTCGTGGCCGTCACAAGTCTTGTTAACGATCAGGGCTTTCATCCTTATGCACATGATGTCATGATGCGTGCACCTATTCATCATTTAAGATTGAAAAAGAAAATTGGGATTCATTGTCTCGTCACACCATGAGAGCAAATTCTTCATTAATTGACGACAAGCCAACTATAACCATTGTTCTGAAACTTAGAATATAATTTAATTACAGGCCATTGTCTGAACTTAAACTAGGAGTACTTTTAGTTACAGGCCTTAAATTGTTCACAAATAACATTAATACTTAAAATAACTACTCTATTACAAGAGCTTCAATACTGTTGTTTCCCCACGAACTGCTGGAAATAGGCGAGAGCTTCATTGCATTTGTTGATGGTGCCATCCAAAAAGTCAGCTACAGGTTGAAGGCGCTTGTCAAATGGTGCGACGCATGGCAGCATGTTCCTAGCCTGATCCCTGATGTCCTCTATCTGTTGCAGCCCAATCTGGATCTTTTCAAGCAAAAAGCGAATCTGATCACACCTCTCTTGATAAGCCCTTTGCTGAAGGAATCTCTGATCTTTCAGGTCATAACATTCAGCTCTGAGTTTCTCATATTGTTCCTCCAAATTTCTGAGCATCCCATTCACTTCTTCAAACTATTCCTTGTTCAATATAGCTGCCTTCTTGTGAAACTCTAAATTTGCCTCTGCCTGGGCTTTGGATTCTTCAGTTGCTTGTGCTCTAACTTTTTCCTCTTCTAACTTATCTCGAACCCTTTCATTTTCCTCTCTGGTTCTTTTTAGGTTGCGATCTAGAGCCTTTATCTGTTGATTTTTGACAGAAATTTCTCCCTTCTCGGTATCCAATCTTTTCTTGTAATATCTTGTTGCAAGATGGATGGCTTTGTTCATTTTCTCCAATCTTACCCTTTCCTTGCACTCCACTTTGAAGTCCCCTTTTAGCTTCTGATTCTCAGTTTCAACTTTCTCCTTCAACTTCCTTGTATCCTTAATTTCCTCCCTTGCTTCTCTCAGCTTCGCCTCTGTTTCCCTAGCCCCCTTTTCTGCCTTCTCTTTTTCCAAAATCAGCTGCTGGTTAACTTTGGCTAGTCTTTCAGCTTCAGTGCCTTCTACCTGTCTTTTCAACTGTACTGTCAACTACATAACTATGTCCTCCATCTTTTCACTTACTGCTGCTTCCAAATCAGTAGGAGGAGGCACCTTTATATCCTTTACTCTCATCCGATGCCAATCCGGGTATTCTGGTGTCACCGTTGGATTTCTCCCACCCTTTCTGACAAAGATCATCTGTGTGAGGGTTTTCCGCAGCTCTTGAGCTTCTTGTTTAGAATTCTCTTCTCCATAGAGGATATCAACACTATTTAGACCATGAGTGGCAGGGATGAACTGTTTACTTCCATATTGCCTTCTAACCATCACGGGAGAGTAACTTGTGACACCCCATAGGCCAAACAAAGGTACCCACAGGTTGGGCCCGCAACAATAAGCCACAGAAGTAGTATAGAACCATGGAGCAACCCAGTTAACTTGCTCAGCTTTGAGGGTTCCAAGAAATTTCATCCATTGCGCTTTGGTCCTGCCTTCGGGCCACTTACTATCAAGATATTCCCGTATGGGATTTGCCCTCACCCACTGATGAATCGGTGGTGTAAATCGAGATTCTATGCATTCAAAGTGTCCTTTGAACCAAATAGTCAACAACTGAGCACAGCCCTGGAACCTTCCTCCTTTCTGCCGCCAATAATTCAAGGACCTGATGGTTTCTGCTAGAATGGCGGGGACCGGGTTATCTCCTCTTAAGATGGAGTCAACCAAGTGAATCACATAGGAGTCCACATATCCTAGCGCTCTAGGGAACACGACCATTCCATACACCAACACAACCATAATATTCTGCCCCTGAGGAGTGTTTCGGTTCTGTTTGACAAATTCCATAAGTCACTGTATTGCCAATCCATCTGAATAGCCCTTACTCTTCCAATACTTATCATAAGCTGCTTTTTTCATACCCATGAGATCTGCCAAGGTGGATATTGCTGTAGACTTGTTGCCCCTCATGAAGACCCTAGATCTTGCCTTGATTGCCTTTAGCCTCAACAACTGAGCGTATTCTTCAATGGTGGGGACCATGTCGACCTCATTAAAGGTGAAGCAACGATATGATCGGTCCCAATACTAGAACATTTCCCTGATCATGTTGACATCCACCTTCACTTCCATAAGCTGTACTACTGCTCCATACTTTTCTGCAAATTTTAATTCTGTCATCCTCATCTTTAGCCACAATTTGTGAAGTTCAGTGTACTCATTCTGCTTCAAATCTAAGTATATTTCCTCCGGTACCTCTAATTGAAACTCCCCAGTTAAATTGTCCCCATACTGTTTCTGTGCTATCTCATGTCTACGTTGGGCGTAAACCGGGTGATTGTCCCTTAGATGTTCTGGCACATAAGACTCCAAATCGTCTTGATCCCGCATCATCTTTCTCTATCTTAAATGATGAATCTGCCTATTGTGGATGCAAAATGCAAAGCGAAAGAACAAAGAAAAGCAAACAACAAAGGAAATTAGTTAGTACTATATGAAAGAATAAGTTATTCGACATTTTGAACAATATACTGGTGCCTTTATATCATCAAGAACATTTTCGGGGTTTTTTTTAAAACTCGAGCCTTGGGCTCTTAGGGCAGGGAGTCCATTTATCGAGGTAACACATTACCTCTTTCCACGGTCTATAATAAAGAACAGTAAATAGTAAAGGTAAGAAATGTTCCTTTTGTGTGCCTAGGCTTATTTCCACGGGATTGGCTCTACTTAGGCTGAATAAGGTAACTATATGCTGGGTGAGGCTCATTGGTTCTAAAGGTTCCCAAACTGTCCTTACTGCCGCCCGTTTCGGGCTAGAAAGGCCTCCAATCCTTACCCACTATGGGTTCATTGGAAAGGACTCAGTCTGAGTGGAGGTGTTCACTACAAACCCGCACGGTGACTATCGTCACACGAGGGCTAGCTACTTTGCCTCCTCCTAAATAGGTAAGAGCTCCGGTATAAGCTCATGCAATGCAAATGCAAGTTTATTAGTGCACGTGTGAAGGAACATACAAACCTTTACCGAACAGACTCAACCCAAATTACTAAACTACCCCAAGAGAAAGGCAACAAATGTAAAGTTAAGCAAGACATATACATGTAAGAATGCATCTTTGCTAATGCATAAGATAAAAACATAGGCATGAAAAATTTAAACAAGAATAAGCAAACAACCAATTATGCAAACCCTAGTTGTTACTAAACCAGTATTCAGTTTGACTATTTAACCAGTCCCCAGTGGAGTCGCCAAGCTGTCGCAACGTCCGGGTCCGGGGTCCGAATCCTACCGTTTAACGACTTTAAGGACTAAAAAACTAAGTACTACGGGAGTCGCCACTAATCTTTTTTAACCTAGGTGTGATTAGCCACCTATCAGATTATTAAGCCTAATGTTAACCCAAGCTTGGCGAAGGTAACACTAAACCTAATAAACGGTCTTCTAACCAGAGTCCTAAAAGTTCGGGAGTCGGGTACGTGTGGGGAAGGATTAGCACCCCCACGACGCCCGTCAAAAGACGGCACTGACTAATCTAGACTTAACTACGGGTTTCCATATTTGGTTGTTTTCTATTTTTAAGTATATTCATGCCATTTGACTCTTTTATACTAACTAAATTATTAACTAACATACTTTTCTCTTCTTTTTATTAACTACCCTTTTTAGTAATTATCCTCTTCTTACTGATTACCATTTTACTTTTGCTACTTTTATCATTTTTACTCTTTTCTTACTCTCTTTTATTGATTACCACTTTTTACTTTTCTTTTTTTCTTATGCTGACTACCATTTTACTCTTTGAATTACTGATCACCTTTTACTCTTTACTGATTTTTACTCTTACTAATTACCACTTTGCTCTTACGGATTACTATTTTACTCTTACTGATTACCTTTTACTGATTACTATCTTACTCTTTACTAATTACCATCTTACTTTTTACTGATTACTATTTTACTATTTACTGATTACCATCTTGCTCTTACTGATTACCCGTTACTCTTTATCATTCTTCCTTTACTGATTACTTTTACCTGATTACCCTTTACTACTCTTTGCCATTTTTACTTTTTATTGATTACTTTTACCATTTTTACTTTTACTGATTACTCTTTACTATTTCCTCTTTACTGATTACTATTTTACTCTCTTGAATTTAATTACTATTTTCACTCTTTGAATTTAATCACCATTTGTCATTTTACTCTTTGAATTTAATTACCATTTTACCATTTTACTCTTTATTGATTACTCTTTACTTTTTACCATTTTTATTCTTTACCAATTTACTGATTACTTCTTTTACTTTTACTCTTAATTACCATTTTACTGATTACTTCTTTTGCTTTTCACTTTGACTCTTAATTACTGCTTTACCGATTGCTTCGTTAATCCTTGACTCTTAATCATCAATTTACTAATTAATCTCTTTTTACTTAGCTACTAATTACTAGTACCTTAACTCTGATGTATGGATGCATGTGATGCATGAATTCCGGTTAAATGCCAATTTACCGAGTAATTATACGAGAAGCATCATTTAGGAACCTTCCACTTGATTGGTAAGACCCCCAAACGAATACCTCAGGCCTAGGAAATCTGGGTTAAAACGGACAATGCTGTCTACATTCCATCGTCGGAATCCATTTCTTTTTGGCCAAATGAACAGGATATCAACAACATTTAAGGAAATTAAACATGGATGCACATGTAGCTCATTTAGTTGCAAGCCCAAACTCAAAAAAAGCCCAAAAGAAAGAAATACGGCCCAACTAAAATTTCAACAACAAGAAAAAGTAATTAACTTCAACCCATAACTATTTGAAAAGCCCAAAGCCATTTAAAGCCCAAAGGAAGACCTAAATCACTCTTTATTCCAATCCAAATTCCTATTTTCTAATTAATAAGTGGAAAAGATCTAAATGCTAGAACTCCCGAAGCTTAATCAAAATTAAAAGACTTAAACAAACCCTAGTTTATTATTCCATTTCTAGCTTAAAGGCTCATTTTTTACTAAACCCCCAAACTTTATTAACGACTTAAACTACTCTAATTTCCTTTAATTCTTAAGTTGAATTACGTACTCATTCCTAGGCATATTTATACTCAAATTCAGATTAATCTATCCAACACACATATATATGTATATATATATATCCAATTATATTATCTAACCAAGGTTTATTTTTTCTTTTTCTTCAAACCTAAATAATATTAATTTCATTTAGTTAAACTAACAGACTCTTAATTGAACAAAACTAAAACTAAAAGGGCTAGATCAAATCAAAACTGGTCTTTTATTGAAAACGGAACAAACTATGCGTATTTAAAAGGAAAAATTAGTTAACCTTTAGACCTATTCGACCTAAAACAGAACCAAATTGGAGAAGAAAACTGAAATCAGGTCCTAAATCAACATAAACGTAAAATTTTCAGGGGCCTAATTGAATAACTAACTAAAGTACGCCCTAAAATAATATAATAAACCCTCACATACGTCACACCTATATATAACACGATAAAACAGAAAAATCAAAAAAGAAACCCTAAATTAATCGTTACCTTCTCTCTCCTTCCGCCCTAAATCGCTTCTACGGTGCCGCCGCCGCCTGAACCCTCGTCGGAGACGTATTTGCGGCTGTAAATTTCCGGAACGGCTCGCCTCGTCGCCTTCTCACCGGATCTGGTGCCGATCTCGCCTGAAAACATCGCCAAGTGCTTCAAAAAGCCCTCGCCGAACCGAATCTCGCGGTGTCTAGATCTCGGAATCCGGCCGACAAAACGGGTGGATTCTCAGATAAGTTCTTCACTTTTCTCCTCTCTTTATGTTTCCATTGAATCCATGGTTAATTTCGAACTTTTAAACTCAACAGACCCTTAACCCTAGTTCTAATCGGATTTTTTTTGTTTTTACAGTAAGGAGGGAAGAAGAAATGGATCCGGAAGGGAACAAGGAAGGAAAGACTGGGGAGTTAAGCAAGGAAGGGAGAGACAGAGGTAAAAGGCTATCTTTTTTTGTTTTCTGTGTTCCTAAATCAAAAGATACTGAAAATGCATTTTTTTTTTAGTTTTTCTGTGGTTTTTTTTGTTACCGGAAAGGAAAGATCTCTAGGTTTTGTTGTGTGTTTTCTGTTACTGTGGAGGATTAAAAAAATGGCTAGGGTTTTTAGTTTTTGTTTTTTTGGGATCTGTGTCTGTCTCTTGAGGTTTTTAGGAACAGTTGGGTATATATACTGGGTAACCTTTTGTTTTTGAGGGTTGGAATTGGTCTTGGAACTGAATCTAATGGCCATGGGTTAATGTTGAATTGGCTGTCTTTTGGGTTTTTTGATTGGCTGAAAGTGAGCTGATGTGGCATTTTAGAGAGCCATCATCTTCTGTGTGTGTAACCATTGTTGTGAGGGAGCATGTCACCATTTTAGTTGTACTTACGCTACTTTGACCCTATCATCTGTTTTGTAAACTGCTTTGAACCCAATCTGACGGTATTCTTTATTTATTTACGAGCCTTGCAATATGCCTCTCCATATGTGATACAGGAACTTGTCCTTGTTGTTCAATGTTGCTGTCTTTTAGTGGTGATGTGTCAGCTGTGCCCTTGTTTTCTTGCTGATGTGGGCATTTTCCTACTTCTGATTTGCTCAGAGCTTGTGTTGGCATGCGCCTGTCTTGTGTTGGAGTGTGCTTACCTCACTTGCACACACTCCTTCTGTGCCATTTTCTGCTGTAACTTGCCTTTATTGCTTAAGGTACTCTCATGTTTTCCTGGTCAATGGATTAGAATATTTCCTGTTTTGTATTCTCCTTTGATGGCTGAGATAGGTTCTTTGAGTTGAGTTGTATTTCCTTGCTGTACTGGATTTGTTTTTAGAGACAAATTTTCTGCATTTTGTGGACTTGGTCGGCAAGTTTTCATTAAGCCTACTAACCCTCTTTTTCATTTTGTTTGCTTGTGTTCAATTGCTGTAAACCTCCCTGCTTTGTTCCCTTGGTGTACTGTGGTTGCTGATGTGGCGAGGGGGGACCATCCAAGCTTGGTCCCCCAAGTCTAAAAAAGATAAGTTGCCCTCTTAACCTTATTAATCAGTACTTTAATCCTTGTTTTAGCTCTGATAATGACTAACTTGTGCTTTGAAATTTTGCTTTGCAGGAACCTTGTGGAGATATTTGAAGCTTGGTGAAGGGCAAATTAGGGAAAGAAGAAAACTGAACTACATCATTTACTTCTAATGCAAATTCTGCATTATTATATTTATTTAATTCCTGTATTATTATTTATTATTATTATTATTATTTTTCAAATAAAATGACATGTCATCTCTTGTATGCACCACATGCCCATACCCATAAGTAATAGGCCCAAAAGAAAGTGCAACGGCCCAATGTGCAAACACCCCATAACTTTAAAGGGTAAAAGCCCAAAAGATAAAGTGAAGTTCAAAAGAAAAGAGAGAAGCCTAAATAGAATAAAAAGGGTACTAATTATTTGAGTTTAGGAAAGAAATTAACTAGGCCTAATAAAAGCTTGATTTTTAAAAAGAAACGCATGGCTAATTAAGATTAGGACCTAACACGCGAAAAATAATGTGTCTACAATCAACTTTCATTGAAAGAAAGTAATCCTCTTAATATCTTAAACAACTCCACTTGAATAATTGGTATAGGAACAGACGTAATGCTAATTCCAACATGCTAGGAAGATTAACCCGCATCTCGTTGACAATTAATCACAAATATTCTAATTGCGGCTCTATTTCAACCTTAGAACACGCATTAAGCTTAACTTATCCACATGCATGAAAAAGCAATACCAAACTTGCCTACATCAATTTCCATCTCGGCCTAAAGATTTCAACAAGGTTTGATATCCCATTGAAGCTAGGACTCCTAGAATTACAATTGTTACTTGGACCAACTTTAGATTGACTCAAGCTACTTGAATCTAACTATAGTATTCATACTTATCAAGATAAAGTGGCCATCCAAATCTATCAAAACATGAACACATAAGATGAAGTACAGAGATAAGAAACATATTCAAACGGAAAAATCAAATTATTAAGAACAAAAGTCTCACCATAGAAGGAAAAGAAGTATAAAGGTTTAACCTCTCATGGATTGGAGTTTCCAATCCATGAGAGATTGAAAACTTACAAAATAGGAGATGAAGAAGGAGGGGGCGGCTGCCTCCTCCCAAACCGCAAAACCTAAATAAAATAAGAAGGGAAAAAGTTGTGTTGTAAGTTGTTCTAGGTGTACTATGGTTTTAGACTTAAGAGGGTATATATAGAGGGTGGCTTAGGGTTAATTTAGAGCTAAACAAACCCTAAGGACGTGCTGGGCTGCTCTCCAAGTCTTCAAGCTAATCCAAATAAGATTTTGGGCTCAATTGGATCAATCCCGCAAGAAAGGCCCAAGACAGTTTCTGTCCGCTGACTTCAGGGGCATTTTCTTCCATGAAAACGTCCGAACTGGGTTTCGACCAAAACACGAAAGTTGTAGATTTGGAGTTAGCTTTCCAACGGCTACTCATACGCCTCAAACGGAGCTCTGGATCAAAAGTTATAGCCAAAATACAGAAAGGTCACCAAATCTGGAAACAAGTGAAGAGGCTTCAAGGTGAAGACACGCATGGCTGCTGGGTGGCACGCGCGCGGCATGTCTCCCGACTCCCCCTGGGCGCCCATGTCGCAAGCTTGAGTGCCCAAGGCGTTGGTCTCAGGCCCCAGGTCTCCTGCGCCCATGCTGGTGCTGGTGGCATGTCTCGACTAGCGTTGGGCGCCCATGTGGTATGCTTGGCGCCCCATGTGGTCCAGTGCCATGGCACTTCTTAACATGTTTTCTTGCCTTGAATTTCAACTTTGCTCCTTTGCTTCAAACTCTTGAAAATCAATCTTATGATGATAAAATTGACTCTTCAAGCTCTTCTATCATGATCATATTGGCTCCATTATTCATCCAAATTGTCCTTGGAAAATATTTGTGTAAATAATCATCCAAAAAGGCTCCAAAAAGGTACGAAATTGGTGATTTTGCACTTTTCTTCACTTTAACACCTAAAAACACAAATATACCAAATATAAGGCATAATCAAGCATAAAATACCCAAAAAGCATAGGAAAATGACCATAAAAAGATGGATAATTTTGGTCTGATCATATTTCCCCCACACTTAAGCTTTCCTAGTCCCTAGCAAACTAGTGTTAATCCTAAGAAAATAAAAGGGTTAGTCCTAAACTAAACAACATATTGATTCCACTTTCGTAGGTGTACGGCGGCATTTAGCTCGTGACACAAGCGTTTAAACCAATGTATGTCTACATTGGAGGAGTTATAGTCTCCTGAGGGTTTACTTAACTAGAACGATACCCACAAACATTATGTAACATTAACTAGAGACATCAAACTTTAGAAAACAGAGTACTTCTAACAAATTAAGAATTTAATCTACATTTTCTAATCAAATGCAATATAAGTTAGTAAAAATACAAAGACCATAAGATTCAAATAAACTATGCACAAAACCACTCCAATCAATAATGTAGTTTCTAAGATCAACATACCTTGGATGAATTTCACAAGGAAAACTTACCATAGGCTTGTATTTACATCTATTTCCAAGAGAAAGCAATATCGTGAATATTCATCAAAGATTTAGAATGGGTTTAAAAAGGATGGCTTATTTTTAAGAAAGTAAGGTTACTAACCTTAGAAGTGTTCATGATTTAGGGGTTACTAACGCCCTTTTTCTTTTGAGGTTACTAACACTCATTTTTTTCAAGAGGGCCAATATTTCCGCATTCCATGCCTCTTATCCTCTTTCCAAGGGTTACTAACTCATTTTGTTAAAGAAAAGAGTGACAACAATGGAAGAGTTTTTTTTTTTAGCAAGAAATATCTCTTCTCCTCTTTACATGAAAACACTTCTTTTTAAAAGATTTTAACTACCCTTCATACCCCCACACTTCGTCTTTGACATATTCATGACATACTTCTATACATGTACACAAGATTCAACACAAGTTCTAGAAGTAATACACTTGTCAAACCATTTTTGGGTATGAAAAACCTTATCAATTACACTTCTCGATCAAAGATGAAATTGTACATAAGAAAATTTGAAAAATATTTTCAATGTATCCAAACCAAATTAATATTACACAAGACTATACTCATGGAAATTAAATCAAAACTTATTAAGAATACAAAATCAATTTCAATTTTCTTCAAAAATTTTGAAAAATTTATCTCTAGTCAATAAGAAAAAATAGGAAAAATAGGATCTTTCAAATAGACAAATTCCTCCCCCCACACTTAAAAGACACATTGTCCTCAATGTGTGATGTGCTAGTAATTTGACAAAAAAATTCAATGATCTCTTTGAAATTTTTGGAAAAGTAAGTGCAAAATGACAATTTGACTTATAAAGAAGACCTCTTCTAAACAAATCAAACAATCATTCAGTAGCAACAAAACACAATAAGTGGGGCAATCTAAATTAATTGAGCGCATGCAAGATTAAATTCACCTAGAAAGTATGCATCCAATCTTAGCAAATTAATCTAAACATATTATCAATCATAGCATTCAAACACATAAGTCTCACATAAGATCCAAAATAAACATAAGACAAATAAAAGCACAAATAAAAATGCATGCAATGTCATGATAAAATGCAATACACGTAACATCTTAAGAATAAGAGTCATCGGCCTCTCCTTGGCCACCTTTGGCCCATCAAAGAATGACCTTAGGTTCTTATCACTTAAGATTCTATATATATGAGATGCATGAAGCAATGTATACAAATTGATATGCATGAAAGACAATTCAATTCAAGGAGTAAACAATCAATCTCACTATGCATTAATGGAATAACATATGTAAATGATATGATCTTTCTTGTGATTAATGCATTATGAAATTAAAGTAAATAGGAGTTAAGAAAGCTTATTCTTTGCGCAAAATAGAGAAGCTTTCAATTGCTATATTTATGTGTCGCTTCCTCCACTTGTCTTCATTTGCTTGTATGCTCCTCAATTTGAAAATGCAAAATGACCTACAACTAATAAAAAGAAAATTCAAAAGAAAAGGATAGATGTTAGTATCTTGGGTTGCCTCCCAAGTAGCGCCTTTGTTTATTGTCTTTGGCTAGACTTTCCTCCATCTCCTTTTGTTAAGGTGTATCATACCACTTTAAAGCAAAAAGTAGATATGATGAGGTAAGAAGAATATGAGCACAAAAGTAGGTGGAACAAAATAGGAGATAAGGAAAGAATTCACCAATTTTGTTGATAGCGACCCCATGAATGGCTATGAATGACAATGCCATCTTTGTTGCCGTTAGAGGTTGATGCAATGAGAGCTTATGGCATCCATGATCGGCATTGCTTCGTACTTGCCTTTGTGGAGTGTCCTCGACTTGGTTAATCTCCTCATCCTTCGAAAGGAATTGATCCATAGATATCCATTCCTCTTCTCCATAGCTTCTTGAATTCACATCATTTGATGACTCTTCGTGCTTGGCAATCTTTGGTGGAGAAGGTGGAGGAATATCCATCTCGATGTCTTCTTTTGGTACTTCTTTTTCTTCTTGCACAATCTTGGGAGTCTCCTTTGGTGTTGTAGGGATGCAAACCATGCATGGGATATCATCTTCATCATTGGAGGAAATTTGAATGGGGTTTTGTTCATTAAGCTCTTGTGATTCCAAATCGTCCATTGTCTTGCTTAACACCTCTTCAATTTCCATCATGATTGGGACAACAATTTCATGAAATTCAACTTCCATCGTGCTTTGTTCAGAATAGGTTGGTTCCTCCCATGAAAATGTAGCGTCAATTTATGCCTCATGATCCCTTTGTGTAGTCAATCCATCTACCATCTTCCATTCTTCCTTGGGAACTTGTTTGATTGTAGCAACTAAAGGAATGTTTACCTTCCAGTTATGAAGTGAATCGAGTTGGCTCTCTTCACTACATGTCTTTTGTGGCTCAAGTAATTGAGGAAACGGTGCTAGACAATCATTGGGTGGCATTGTTTTCTTCTTTGGTTCCCTTTTCTTCCTTGGTGGATCAGAACTCTCCTCATCACTTAGCATTTGCACATGGGGTATGACAGTTGGTGATGGTTTCATTTCAGGGATAGGAAGAATTGGCTTAACTTGTGGTGTAGAGGAAGAAAATGGGGCCTCTTGTGACTCCATCTCTTTGGTAATCCTTGATTGATTGTCTTCCATTCCCATTGAATTGATCCCATATCTTTGTGCATTGTTCAATCCATTGTCAAATTCCATGTTGTCCTTGAGTCCTTGAGTCACGTTCAAAGGTGCTTGCAAGAATGGTTGTTGGTGATGATTCACTCCTTGATTCGCAATTATATAGCGCATCAAATTCGCAATGGTGTTCTGTTGGTCAACAACTTGCTTGCTAAGCAACTGAACCACCTCTTTCATTTCTTTCATCTCTTCGCACATTGATGATACAAACTCTGGCTCCTTAGGCTTGAGAATCTCTTCTGATGTGCCAAACTGATGAATGTTCTCAGCCATGATGTTGAGTAGCTCCCTTGCTTCTGTGGGTGTTTTGAATGTGAGGCTACCTCCACTTGTTGCATCAATGTAGACTCGATCTTCATAAAACAATCTATCGTAGAATTGTTGTATCAAGAGTTGCTCGCTTATGTTGTGGTAGGGGCAGCTTTCACAAATCTTGTTATACCTCTTCCAATATTGAAACCACTTCTCATTAGGTAATTGTCGACAAGAGTTGATTCTTCTTCTGACATCGGCGCGTTTTGCTTCTGGAAAGTACTGGTCCAAGAATGCTCTCTCCATTCCCTTCCAAGAAGTAATCGACTTTGATGGCAAACTCCAAAACCATTCTCTTGCTTTACCTTCCAAAGTAATTGGAAAAGTTCGAAGCCTTGCTTGCTCTTGAGGCATCCCAGTAATCATAGCACATTTGATGATGAAATCTTGCAAATGCTCATGAGGATTCTCGTGAGGTTTCTCCATGGAAAATTGGTAGCAAACGAACCACTCCTAGCTTTAAATCATAGGAGAAATCTTCTAGATAATCAATGCATGGGGATTTCATCTCACAATTGAAATTCAACTCCCTTAAAGTAAGTGTGTAGACACCCTAATTTCGCCTGTATCCTTCAAATAAAAACTTGATTGCTCTTTAGCTTGCATGGTCACCCAGGGGCATTTTGGTCATTTTTGCACTGAGGGCATTCCGGTCATTTTGAGTTCACTTTTAGTTTAGATAAGCTAATTCTTTTCCTAGTCATCTAATTTGCATTTCGAAAATTGAGAGTCTTTATATGCACCTTTAACATGGCTTACTTTCATACTAATTTGGGTGTTGCGCTTTAGTCATATAAACTCTTTTAGTAAATAAGGTTTAGTTTTTAATGAAGCATTCTCCTATCCCTTTCTTTTAGGTATTTGCCAATATATTTGCTTTCATGGAGCATATTTTTTATCTATTAAGGTTCATAAGTAATATGTATATATCACGTGTAAATTGCATTATGAATAATTATTGACCATTACTTCAATTTTCGCATATCATGTCAAATTTGGTGATCCTTTCTTTTGCATGGCATACTTACATTTTGCATGAGCATAAGAAGAAAATAGATATTACAAATTCCCAAGAATAAATGAAAAAGGAATAAAATTGTTGCATTTCAGTCGCATTACAAAGGAAAAAAACATTGTTACATAGCCTCTGCCCATGCAAGGGATTTCCTCGCCTCCAGTTTGAGGTTCGTTCCCCTCCTTGTTTATTTGCAAACATAAAGGCCTTTCAATGGCCTCAGGAGATTCCATGACCTGCGAAAGGGAACACAGATAGGAAGCGCAAGAAATGTTCCCCAAGATTTAAAAGCATGTACACTACTAGTTAGTGTACATGCAAAGCGAATAAAAAGTGCACGCATGCTTGGGGAAAAAGAATTACTATTGGCTACATCGAGCACAAGACATGAGATTCAGTCTCAGCCTTCATATGCCGATGAAGCCATTGGCAAACAAGAGCAGATATGTTAGTAAATAGCAACTGGTATGAACCGGCATGAACCGGCATGAAGAAACAGCAGCTAATCATAGCTAAGCAACACCTTAATGAGCATTTTCCATGTCATCAAATGGAGAAGGCAGGGGAATCACGGGTCACAATAATGCAATAACAGGTACTGGCTCAAAATAAATACAGAAAGAAAAGCAGTAACTGCCAAATATATAATACATCTCAGAAACACAAATACACAACCTATAAGGAAATTCGTTTAAGAATGCAGAAAATAATCACCAAAGTTTGGTGGACTAATGAAAGAGAAAAGCAAAATTGCAAGGATTAATAAAAAGGAGACACAGACAAAATACCCGAATACACTGTACACACTACAACACCAACAACACCGGGATCAAACTGAATATAACAGAGACAAAACCATAAAATTGCAAAACCAAAAAAAAAAACAAAACAAAGCAAACCCAAACACTCCCTGACCGGCTGCAGGCACCCACCCTGCACACTACCCCTGCCAGCACCAACCCTTTCAGAATTCACCACCGAGCTCAAACAAAGAGCAAAAAAGACAAGTGAAGGGCAATAAATTCCCTGTAAATGGGAATTATAGAGGAGACAAAGGAATTCTAAAAAAGCTTGGCAAGGAGAAGATGGGGAATTCCAAGTTTGTAACAATAAAGCCGGTCATACAGAATATATATACATGTACAGTGATTCAAAAAAAAGGGGGGAGGAGGATTGGATAGATAGATAGAGGGGTGAGTTCAGAGAGATAGAGAGTGGTTCAACAGATTTTTTTGGGAGGAGGGAGGTTCTTGAGGGTTCATCGAAAATGGGAAAAGGGGCTTTTAGAAAGAAAAATAGAAAAAATTGGGGTTTACAGTGAAAGTTCAGGGAAGAGCTTTTAGGGTTAGGGTTTCGGGGAAGTTAGGGTTGGCGGTTTTCCCGATTACAGAGGGTTCATAGGTTCGGCCAATAGTTCATAGACCATCTTCTAGCAGCAAGAAATACACCAAAAAAAAAGCAAAAAATGAAAAAAGAAAAGGAGGGTTAGAGTCCTTACCCCGGAGGAACCTTTAGAGCTTTTTCATCTAGTTTGTGCTTCGGCTTGCTCACTTTTATTCTTTCTGTAGTATTCGGCTTCTCCAATTTAAGGTTCAAAACCTTGGGCTTAAGGGCTTTCAGTGTTAAGGGGTTTAGATCTCGAAATAGATTCGGGTAAGTTGTGGTGAGAGGAGAGGAGACTGACATAGGTTGAGATGGTAGTTGTTCGAGTGATAAAATAGCCGGATCTGAGGGAGGTTTAAGGGTTCGGCGAAGCCTGGTTTTGGGATATTTGAGTCTGGCTTTTGGAAAACTATTATCGGAATCGGGTTCAGCACATTGAGGGGAAGATTTCTGCCTTTTTGGAGCTCCATCCGACGACACCGCGACCTCCGGCACGGCGCTGCGATTCCCGGGCAGCGGCGACGACAGTGGCGCAAGATAGTTAGGGTTTGAGGTAAAGTTGGTTGTTAAAAATAAGAAAATGATGAACATTATTTATACTACCACTTGTGTGTTATTTTTGTTAGCTACTTTTAGATCTGAATTAATTTCTTATTCAGTTTTTGTGTTAAATTAATACTTTTTGTGCCCGTAGGTTATTTTTTAGGTTTAGATATGCAATGTGGCCCTCAACTTTCATTCGATTAAATCCCTGAGATAATAATTTAGTGTAAATATATGTTATAACTTGAAAATCCGCTCACATAAAGACTAAAACTTTTCAGGGTGTTCAAACCAGTCCTTGTATTTAGCTTAATTGGGTCCTTGATGTTTAGGGTTATTTCAATTAAAGGCCTAACCCTAAAATTTATTTACTCTTCAATAAATTAATAAAAGAAAAAAATAAATAAAAAATAAAATAAAATAAAAAAAGAGAGGAAGTAAAAATGCTAGATTTAAAATTAATTTAGGAATTTAGTTTAACTTTGAACAATTTAATAAACTTTAGTTTCTTAGAAAATTAAGTTTAATTTTAGATTAATTTTTTTTTGAAAATAATTTTAGATTAATTTAGAGAATCATTTGCATATATTTATGTTGTCATACACCCCACAAAATAATTAAGACTGGTAAAGGTCGATTTTAGCTATGACGGGTGGACTTTGGGTAACTGTGCTCGGGCACGACTTCCCAGGGAATTGCTCCGAGATCGGATAGTTTTGCGGATACCCCCATAATGCGTGGGAAGGGTCCTCTGAAATTATTTGAGTGAACGACCCTTTACCAATCAGTTAAAAAAGACCAGATCATGTATTGCACGCATTTTTGCTCGTTAATTGAACTTTAAGATAAATAAAGCGTAAAATAAAAAGTGAGAAATTAAGGCTCAAATAGAGAAAATAGAAGATTTTACTCCCAAATGAACGAAAAAAATCAAAGATAAAGGTTAATCCTCTCAAATTTTGTTTTTTCCCAAAATGCCCTTCCCGGACGGAAGGCATTTGATTTTACCTGTTATTCCCCAAAATGCCCTTCCCGGACGGAAGGCATTTGATTTTACCTGTTATTTCCCAAAATGCCCTTCCTGGGTGGAAGGCATTTACTTTTACCTGCTACTTTCCAAAAATACCCTTCTCGGATGGAAGGCATTTACTTTTACCTGTTTTTCCGAAAATGCCCTTCCCGAACGGAAGACACTAATCTTTACCTGTTTTTCCCAAAATGCCCTTCCCGGACGGAAGGCACTTATTTTACTTGCTATTTTTTCCAAAAATGCCCTTCCCGGACGGAAGATGCTTATTTTTACCCACTTTTTCCCAAAGTGCCTTTCCCAGACGGAAGGCACTAACTTTTACTTGCTTTGTCCTAAAACGCCCTTCCCGGACAGAAGGCGTTAGTTTTGCTCGCTTTTTCTTAAAATACCCTTTCCAGACGAAAGGCAAGTTCACTTTTGTTTCCCTCGGTTGCACAAGTTCGAATTTCGTTTTAATGTTTGTCTTCAAAGAGTAATAAAAGGTTTAATTATCCTTGAACACAAGAAAAGAGTAAAAAAATATAGGATTAAAGGTTCAAAGCAATATTTTATGTTAGACCCATATTAGATCTTGATTAGATTAGAGGTACCGTCACTTGACGGGCGTTTGGGGGTGCTAATCCTTCCCCAAACGTAATCGACTCCCGGACTTAGATTCAGGTAACAAGACCAGACCTATAGGTTTAGTGGGTCCCTCGCCAAGCCTTGGACCTCATTAAGCTAGCTAGGTCAATCAGGTGACTAATCACACCTAGAATTTGATTAGTGGCGACTCCCTTACCCATTCTCAAGTCGTTAGCGGCAGGGTTCGGACCTCTGGCCCGCACGTTGCGACAAAGTGATTGCTCCATTGTCTCGAAAATCTTACTCCAAGAAAACAAATACTAGAAAGAAAAATTTAGCACTAAAACGAAAAATAAAAATAAAATAAAGAAAAAGAAAAAGATAAGGGTAAGAAATCCTTAGGTAGTAATTTGTCTTCAATCTTTTGTTGCTTCCTTCCTTCCCTGGCAACGGCGCCAAAATTGTGATCGGTCGTTGAACAAATCACAAAATAAATCCCCACAAACCTATAACTAATAGCTAGGGCAAGTAGGGGTCGAATCCGCAAAGAAGGTAGGAGCAAATCAAAGCCAAATTACACAAAAGAAAATCTTACCAAAGGGGATTTTTTATAGGTTTTCAAAATAGGTAAACTAAATTAGAAAACAATTATATAAATCTAAACTAATGACTAAGAAAACAATTTAAAAAAAAAAGTTAATTAAAAGCATACTTCTTCTCCTTTAGGTAATTATTTTGATCAAGTTAATCATGGATCATAGTCACAAAGCATAAATTTGACTTAAATTGCAATCAATTAAGAATCATAAATCATCCCAAATCGGTATATAGCCTAAGACATAGACATCAACTTTCATTGAAACAAAGTAATCCTCTTAATATCTTAAACAACTCCACTTGAATAATTGGCATAGGAACAGACGTAATGCTAATTCCAACATGCTAGGAAGATTAACCCGCATCTCGCTGACAATTAATCACAAATATTCTAATTGCGGATCTATTTCAACCTTAGAACACGCATTAAGCTTAACTTATCCACATGCATGAAAAATCAATACCAAACTTGCCTACATCAATTTCCATCTCGGCCTAAAGATTTCAACAAGGCTTGATATCCCATTGAACCTAGGACTCCTAGAATTACAATTGTTACTTGGACCAACTTTAGCTTGACTCAAGCTATTTGAATCTAACAATAGTATTCATACTTATCAAGATAAAGTAGCCATCCAAATCTATCCAAACATGAACACATAAGATGAAGTACAGAGATAAGAAACATATTCAAACGGAAAAATCAAATTATTAAGAACAAAAGTCTCACCATAGATTCATTGATCAAAAATACCTAAGGAAAAGAAGTATAAAGGTTTAACCTCTCATGGATTGGAGTTTCCAATCCATGAGAGATTGAAAACTTACAAAATAGGAGATGAAGAAGGAGGGGGCGGCTGCCTCCTCCCAAACCGCAAAACCTAAATAAAATAAGAAGGGAAAAAGTTGTGTTGTAAGTTGTTCTAGGTGTACTAGGGTTTTAGACTTAAGAGGGTATTTATAGAGGGTGGTTTAGGGTTAATTTAGAGCTAAACAAAACTAAGGACGTGCTGGGCTACTCTCCAAGTCTTCAAGCTAATCCAAATAAGATTTTGGGCTCAATTGGATCAATCCCGCAAGAAAGGCCCAAGACAGTTTCTGTCCGCTGCTTTCAGGGGCATTTTCGTCCATGAAAATGTCCGAACTGGGTTTCGACCGAAACACGAAAGTTGTAGATCTTGGAGTTAGCTTTCCAACGGCTACTCATACGCCTCAACCAGAGCTCTGAATCAAGAGTTATGGCCAAAATACAGAAAGGTCGCCAAATCTGGAAACAAGTGAAGAGGCTTCAAGGTGAAGACACGCATGGCTCTTGGGTGGCGCGCGCGCGGCATGGCCCCCGACTCCCCCTGGGCGCCCATGTCGCAGGCTTGAGCGCCCAGGGCATTGGTCTCAGGCCCCAGGTCTCCTGCGCCCATGCTGGTGCTGGTGGCATGTCTCGACTAGCGCTAGGCGCCCATGTGGTATGCTTGGCGGCCCATGTGGTTTGCCTCGCGCCCCATGTGGTCCAGTGTCATGGCACTTCTTGACATGTTTTCTTGCCTTGAATTTCAGCTTTGCTCCTTTGCTTCAAACTCTTGAAAATCAATCTTATGATGATAAAATTGACTTTTCAAGCTCTTCAATCACGATCATATTGGCTCCATTCTTCATCCAAATTGTCCTTGGAAAATATGTGTAAATAATCATCCAAAAAGGCTCCAAAAAGGTACAAAATTGGTGATTTTGCACTTTTCTTCACTTTAGCACCTATAAACACAAATATACCAAATATAAGGCATAATCAAGTATAAAATATCCAAAAAGCATAGGAAAATGACCATAAAAAGATGTATAATTTTGGTCTGATCATGATTCAAACATGTTTTTGTTTTAAAAAATTGATAACATAAAAATAAAAACGAAATAAAAACAGAAAACAAAAAGGCAACGGAAATTATGCCATATAATTAGCAACTTGATGTTTATAGACCCGAGGTAATTTTTTTTGGTCCAAGACCCTAGGACTGGGTAAATTAAATAAATCTGAACTCAATGAATAAAAAACTGTACCGTACCGGTCGGTTCAACCGGGTACCGGCCAGTAATCCAGTACAGTTAGTCTAATAAAACCAGAGAAGTCTTGTACCGTTAAAAAACGTTTAAAAACCGGAAACTGTTGAACCGGTTATACTGGTTAATCCGGGAAGTCGAAAAAAAAGATGCAAAACGAGTGGGGAAATAGAAAAAGGAACGAGTGGCATAAAGATCTTATATCAAAAAATAAAGATCTGAAGTTGCAGTTGTAGAAGAGAAGAAGAAGAACGAGTTGGGAATTTTTTTTTTTTTTAAAAAAAGGAGAAGTTGCAGTCACAGAAGTGAGAAGAGAAGAAGAAGAAAAGTGAGCAGTTCAATCCAAGCCCTACAGGTTTGTTTCTCAAATTCTTATAAAGAGTTTGTTTATACTTTATTAGTTTATTTTTAACTTAGAATGGGCCCATGTTTCTTATTTCTTATAAAAAATATATAATATGAAAAAATTGTTGGGCTAGGGAAAAAAAGAAAAAAGCACCTTAACCACGTGTACCAAGTGAAATATATGATATAGGCTAATAACTTTAATATTTATAGCTTTCTCCAAATATGTTTTATACTTAAACTCTCTATTCCAGATTGATCCGTGGTTGAACCAGTTAAACTGGTCAAACCGCGAATCGGGATGCCCACCGATAGTCACCGAAACGATTTTTTATTCATTGTCTCAACTTGATGATGTTTGATGGAGTCATTGGCCCTACCATTTCTTTTGGTAGTTATCACTTTATTAGTAATTTAATTTTTTTAGGCCACTTACTAGTAATTTAATTGACCACTATTAATAATAAATGAAAATGATATATATGATATTATATATGTATTGCAGAAGCCCACAACAAGGCCCAATTATTTTTTTCTAATATCCGGCTTGAATTGGACAATCTTCAATGATTCCAATAATGATGGTTTCTTTTCTCTTTCTCAAAAGCATTTCTATAATATAAAATATACTCGCTTCGCTGCGGGTTTTTACCGCTAAGTGTCTGTAACCATTCTAATAGTAGCATTGTGTTTATTAGTTAGAATTTTTTTAAAATGTTCAAGTGATGAATGTAATTAGCAGTCGTAATTTATAAATGAATGGACCAATTTTTTTTTTTAAGTTAAGAAGTAAAATGTCATTCATTGATCACTTAAAAGTAGGACATGTATTTTACATGAGCAAAATGGTAGCGTTACACCGAGGAGAATTAAACACAAAAGGTAAAATGGCCATCAATGTCAGCATGTGGTTCATAGCACCCCTTGTATATCATCTCAACCTCTGAATTGTTGTCATTCCAGAGCCACCATGATCCTCTACATGAGAGCAGGTTCATCTGCTAGCTGTATGGATGAGACACTTTTAATCATCCAACTTTTGTATTAAAGCATCTAAAAGTAAGAAATTAGCATGTAAGATATCCTATGACTTGAAGATACTATCAAACTCTTGCTCCACAATGCAACAGATGGGTATTTTCTACATCCTATATTCCAACATGGATATGTAATATATCATTTTGTGTGCTCTTCTAACCTGTCACATATTGAATTAAATGAGAATTTAAACGGGAGGACTATTTGATTCATTCTGCATCATATCTATATTTTTACATTTTAAAAGACAAAGAATTAGCTGCCAAAGAATTAAAAAAATGGATGTGTAAAAAGTTAGTTTGAAATGAAAACTACCACAAAAATCTAAAGTTTTGACATATAACAAAACAACTTAACAGCTACTCTTTTAAATTATAACTAAGTTCTCCAGATCAAGGTCATGGAAAATCTTTAACTTAACAATGAGTCTGATCATCCATATTCATTGCAATTTCTTGTCAAAAGGCCAATTTGAATCATAGTATCCTATTGAATAAAACTTACAACTATACCAAGGAAACAACTAATCTTAACATGACAACATAACAATATTTAATTTTTTAACTTTTAGAATTCATATGTCTATCTGTATGGTAAGAGCATTAGCTGCAATTTCATGACAACTTAATTTTTAGAAGTGATAATCAAAAAAGTTGAAAGCAATCAATGAATAAAAAGATTAGAATAAGAACAAAGTATGAATTGAAGAAGGTAGAGTAAGGCTTACCTTAAGTTCAGAAGGAGTGAAACTGCAGGAGGCTGAGGAATATTAATATGAAAATATATTGAGAACATATAAGATCATATTAATGAAGAACAACCTTTCATTAACGACTTGACTTCATCAACCTGCCAACAACAATAAGAGAAAATGTTAATACAAATACAATATGAACAACAAAAAGGATTTAATCAATACTTTAGAATAAATTTGAGCTTTACAATATAGTGGACATAATACAAACCAAGGGAAAACAGATTCAGGATCTACTAATTGCAAGCAGAGCATCTTAAATTAATATTAATCAATATTATAGTTGTAATTTAAATGGAGTATATATAAATTTCACATGCTTACATGGCACCTCAGAAAATTAACAAAGTTACCTACGAACAGATGGCACAACACGTCTATCACCTGCAAAATCAATACAGTAGTTAAAATTTGTGAACGAAGTATCAAAACATGTTAAGGAAGATGAATAAGATAACAAAAGAAAATTATGTGTGTTCCATATAAATCATAAGGTAGTGAATTTCCTTTGGTTCGCATTGCAACAGCCTACCTCTGCCAACTTCTAAAGATGAACCCTTCCCTAAAAGAAGTTATCAAAGTGAGAAATCATAAACTAAGTGCATAATGTAAGAAAGCTGATGACTTGCAAGTAGATGCGTACAATCTATCAAAATCAAGCTGGAATTGGTTCTTTTATTTTGCTGTAAATTTCTCTATTAAAAGGAACATAGACCGATTAGAGTTTGTTTACAAACACATCTATAAATGGACTCTTACAAACCAAGAAGGATTTGAGAAACCATATAAGCTAAACTGTAGAAGTTCATAGTGGTGGAGTCTTATTTGTTTGGTTATCAGTTATGAGCTGCCCAAAAATTCATAAATAATGTATAAATGTCACCTGTAATCACCTAGAAGAAAAAAGAATTAGTGAAAAGTTCAAAAATAAGACTTTAGCCAACAAATTGTGAAAGTGATTAACAAAAAGGAAACCTCTTAGTCATGATTCATGTCTGAAATTTACACTATTGCCAGCAGTTAACAACCATATTAAGTCATACTCAACCCAGACATAAGTAAGCTAGCAAGTGGCAGAGAGGAATAACTCCGCAGCAATATCTAGCATGTGGGAGCACTCCAAGTCAGAGACAATGAGATCAATGATTAAAGAGAAAACACAAAATATAGCAAAGACTAAAAATAAATCACAACCAGGGTGTGCTGTCATTGCAATTCCAATTCGCAGAGGCACCACAAGGATCATAAACAATTCCCAGTCAAAATTCTAACAAAGACAAACATGCAGCTCCAATTTCAAATGAGATAAAAGCAATCAAGTCCGATGGCATTGTAGGATCCAAGAAAATAGAAAAAGAATGAAAGCTGAAAAAATTACCATAAAAAATATAAATGCATTCCACCGGCGTTTGCTGTCCCTGAGCTATTGACAGGACTCAATGATGAAAAATAACAATGACTGTTACTTTTCAGCCCATTTAACAAAAATCACTTAATAAGAAGAAGAATAAATAGCAACCATTACCTTGTTTGAATCGGAATCCGACCCAATCCTTCACTCCACAGATTTCTTTGTTGTCCTGTTGATTGCTGCATTCGGGAAATTCAAAAAAATGAAAATAAAACAATAAATGAAAATAAAACAACAATCTAAGTTCAATCATGATAATTACTCCACAAATAAATAGAAATCACCCAAAAACATAACAGAAAGAATAGAGATAGAAAAGGGAACCCGCAAATGAAAAAAAAAAGCTGGGAAAATTAGAGGAGGAGAATCCCGAAAAGAACAACCTTCAATTGAATATTGAATAGAGAAGGGAGGGGACTGGATTTGAAGCTTGAGGCAAGAGAAGAACGATCTAGAAAGGGGGTTCAGTAGAGAGAAGAAATATGGAGAAGAATTTTAGTAGAGAGAGAAGAAATATGGAGAAGATGAGACAAAGAGATTTAGGGGAGAATTATTTAGCTTTATTGGGAAAAAAACAGATCTGGGGAAAAAAGAAGAAGAAACAGAATTTCTAAAGACATGAAAAGATGGGGAAGAATGGGATGAAGAGAGAGGGGAGAAAAAGAAAGGAGTAGAAATAGGGATGAGAAAAGAACAGAAGAGATGGAAGGAAAGACAACGATATAGAGAGATGACAATGAATAGGAAATAAAGAGAGAAAAGGAAACGCAAAGAAGAGACGGGACAGAAGGAAAAATGCTCTGATGAAAAAAGAAAAGGCTGAAAGATGAGAGAACATCAAAAGTATATGAAAAGCAAAAGTAAAACATGCAAAAAGTTGACAACAAATTGTCTAGAAAAGAAGATGGCTTTTGAAAAGTAAATTGCAAGTCCTAAGAGTGTTGACCATGGTACAATTAAAAAGTAAAACAAATTCAAAGCAAAACTACTTCTCCTTTTCAAAAAAAAAAAAAAAATTACTTCTCCAATTCCAACTATCCTTTCCTTGGCTTAAACCAAACTAAAGGTGAGTTAGTGGAGATCTTGGCTTGGCTTGAGCCACTTGTTCCAGATAGAGTAGAGTTCTTAGATTGGCTTGAGTCCGAGCCAAGCCAACTCAACAACTATATAATTTTGCTAAAATATGGTTATTAAATAGGCTAAAATCTCAATTAGAGCTCTAAATTTTGCCAAAATGGTCAAATAAGTGCCCAAACTATGAAAAGGTCAAATTAGTGTCTGAACTTTTCGATTTGGGGCAATTCAGTCCAAAATGTTAGATTATAAGTCTGTCAAATGTAAATAATCCAAAACATTTTGGACTGAATTGACCCAAATCGAAAAGTTCAGGCACTAATTTGACCTTTTCATAGTTTAGGCACTTATTTGACTCTTTTAGCAAAGTTCAGGACCCTAATTGAGATTTTAACCTATTAAATAACTAAATTCAACTATAATTAGCACCCAAAACTATTGACACAAAAAATAAGTTTATACTCTGCATTAATTCCAAAACTAAAATGGACTATTATTATAATTATATATATATATATATATAAGTTAAAGTAACAATAAAATTTCAGTCTAAATCAAGATTATAAATTCTAAATCAAGTGTAATATTATTTAAATCAACAATATCAACAATAAGTAATAGAATTATATATATATATATAGCATGCCTATTCAACTAAGATCAACTCTAATTATAAAAAATTTATTCAAAGCATGACCACTAAATCTAACTAAAATTAAGTATGATCACATCAATTACTCCACAATAACATGTAAAAAAAAATTCAATATTCTATAATAATCAAATATGTAGTTTGTATAAGTTGGCTACTAAATCAAACTAAAATTAAACATGTACATGACAATTCTACAAAACTAAGCACTAATTTAAGTATGCTAAAAATTAAACCAACCTCTATAAATACCAAGGGAGACAAAAATGACATGACATGAAATCTAAACCCTAACCATGACATGACAAACCCTAAGTGAGATGAAGCATTGTCCCCATGTCATGAAATTCAAACCCTAACAAACAATATAAACCCTAAGTGAGATAAATTAAACCCTCAAAAAAACACATTAAACCCTAGGTGAGATAAAAAAGGATAAACATGAACAACCATATTCACCCTTGCCAACTTCATCAAATTACATGAAAACCATTGGTGGAGGGTAAAAAAGAATTAGAATGCCCAAATTATCCTCAACTCTTATATTAGATGCCTAAATTGTCCTCAAGAGTTCAACGAAATAACAAAAAAACCGATAACAAAAAGACCAAAAAACCATGCAAATAGTACCCCAATTGAATGTGGTAAGAGTTCTTATTGGTTTTTTGATAATCCACACTTCAATTATTATTATTTGTTATATTGTTATATATATATAATATAATATAATTATAATAATAACAATAATAGCTAATAATGATATTTATATGTCACTAGCCATGTCAATGGTCTCATGATCCAATAGAGTATTGGATTCCCCACTCTGACGAGACGGGATAAAATTGAGAATAGGAACGGAGATGCATGGGGAATATTCTCCCAGCCCATGCCATGCTCTGGTATTTTATTTTAATCTATACTAATTATGGAAACTTGAGTTTGTCCGATAAGTTGTCTCCGATACAAATTCATTTTTTTAAAGATTCAGAACAAAATAAAAAAACTACAATCTTAAATAAAACTACTCATTAGAGGATAAATATAATATTTAAATTTTATTTAAATCATTTAAAAAAAACTGCCACAAACTTCCTTTAAATGATTTTACTTTCATATATACTCACATAGTGAGTGCCCTGTGTCTTGTAGTTATATAATATAATAAATTAAGTTATACAGTAATATCAATATAGATATATATTACGCACACATTGAATTTACAATATCTATACCATTATATTTAAACATATATATCATCTATATTATTATGTATATTATAGGATTATGAATAATATTAATTTTAAAATGAAATTTATATGATAGAATTAATTTGACTAAAAAAAGACATGATTGTTAATATGTTTCTTTAATATTAAGTTTTTCAATAACATTTTAAATTTATTAGTCACCTTATAAATTTTTTAATAACCTTAAAACCATTCTAGGAACTGTATCGAGTTTTATGGTAATCTTATTAGTGACCTTATTAATTGAGTTTTTTTTTATCTTATTAAACTTTTTTTTCCTTTTTTGACCTTATAAAGCTTTTTGGGCACCTTATTAAGTTTTTACCTAGCCTTATTAAGATTTTTAGTAATCTTATTGTGAATTTTAGAAGGCTTATTAAGCTTTTTAATAACTTTATAGGTGTTTTCAGTAATCTTAGATATTTGTAGTAACCTTGATAATTTGTAGCAATGTTATTAATATTGTAGTAACTTTATAAAACTTTTTTAGTAGCATTATCAATTTATTTTAATAATCTTATCAACTTTTAACTAACATTATAAAGTTTTTTAATAACCTTATTATGTTTTTTAGGAACCGTATTAAGGTTTTTAATATATAACCTTATTATTTTCTTAGTTTATTATGCTATAATTTTCTTTGTTAAATTAAATTAATATATCGAACTCGAACTTAATGTATATTCTTAAAAAATACATTTTTTAAAGGAAATTTATACAATACTCCCTCCGTCCCCATATATATGTCTACTTCTAGAAGGTTTGCTTGTCCCTAATTAGATGTCTACCCCCAACTAATTAAGGTCAGTTTTACCTATATAACCCTATTTAAGTCACTTGATTAACCACTTTCCCAACCACAATGTTTAAAGCATGAGAGAAAAGAAGGGTATAAATGTAAAGAAGACTTAAATTTGTTAAAAAGTTAGCAAAATAACTACTTCTCTTGGTGTTTGTGATATAGTTAAAAAGGACATCTAAAAGGGGACGGAGGGAGTACACCGTTAGTGGAGTTTAGTGTTGAATCCTGTTGTTTTCTATGATGACAAAATAAACCCAAATGTGTTAGCTTAATGTATCTACTTAGTGTGTAGTGAAGTCTTCAATAAGAGAAAGGTTGAGCATTGTAGACTCTTAAAAAGAAAGCTTCATCAGAGACACTAATGTAGAAGAATGCCACAAAGTCTTAGACGTTTGAGGAGTTCAAAGTGAAAGATCATTTGAAGGGAAAGGCAGCAGTTTCAGAAGGGAAAGTTCAAAATTGAAGAAGAATAATCAAGTTAGTATGAGACAAGAATACTCAAGTCAAGACAGAATTTCGAACTTGGAAGAAAACTGGAAGACATTAGTGGGATTAATGATCTGGAGATTAAAGCGATTAGCAGCTAGAAGACAAATAGTACGGACAGACTGAAGCGATCAACGTCGAACAGACGCACTGAAGCTGTTAACAGCTGGCGCGACTAAAAGACAAGAAAACGGGAAAATAGTTTGAATTTCAAACTAAAACGGCTAGTTTGCTGGAGAGAAGTATAAATACTCAAATCTAACCATTTGAGTCTAAGTTTTGGAGCATTTTGAAGATCAAATCAGTTACTCTCTCCAAAATTTCAAAATCCCTAAAATCCAAGTTCTTGCTCTCACTTTAATTTCTACATTTTACTTGGATATTTGTATTAGCGCTTAAAGTTTAAATCTTTAGATTGTTTTAGGCCCAATTGTGTGTATTTGGATATTTTAGGATCATTTTTACACTTATTCACTATGTTTATTGTGTTTGTGCAAGTGCGGGTTATGCATTTGGGGTTGTTTGAGTGTGGGTTTGCACTCGGTGTCAAAACTTTGGGTTTGAAGCTTTAAGATTGAAAAAAGGTGTTGTGAAGACTAGTTTAACTTCACTGATAGTGAATTCTAAAATCCTTGGTGTCTGGTAGCTAAGGTAGAGGACGTAGGTGTGAAAGGCCGAACCTCTATAAATCGAAGCGTCTCCAATCTTCCATCCTTTCTTCAATCGGTCCAGTTTTGTCTCTCCTTACGTTCTTTATTTTCTACTGTTCAGTTGTTAACGTCTTTACTTATTTCCTTTACGATTTCATTTGCTTCAATTTACAATTTTTATTTCTGTGTTGCATTAGTGGCTTTAATTGCATACTCCGAACTAGTGTCTTTAACACGTTTTTTAGAGAACTCAAAATTTTTGATTAAGTGCTATTCACCCCCTCTAGCACATCAAGTGGATCAACAATGGGTATCAGAGCCTGCTCTTGAGTAGATCGGACTAACGGCCGTAATAGTGGTCCAAGATGGCATCATCGTCGAATCTCAACATAACTGCTGAAGGACATTCAATCAACCGTCCTCCTCTCTTTAGACACTAATTACCAGTTCTGGAACTCCCGTATGATGAACTTCATTTGTGCAATTGACTATGAAATGTGGGAAAGCATGGAGGAAGGACTTTGGAAACCAACAAAGAAGGCTGAAGAAGAAACTGTTGACAAGTCTCGACCTGAATGGACACAAGATGATCTAAAGAAGTTCTAGTTGAACTATAAAGCCATTAATATCCTTTACTGTGCACTAAACGTTATTGAGTTCAATAGGGTCTCTACTTGCACTAACGCAAAAGAGGTATGGGAGAAACTCAAAGTTACTCATAAGGGTACATCTTAAGTTAAGGAGTCTAAAATCAACTTGCTACTGTATGAATATGAAACCTTCAAGATGATTCCAGATGAGACAATGACTTCACTGATTGACAGATTCAGTAGTATCACTAATCGACTGGGTCACTTGGGAAAAACCATTCTAGAAAGTGAACGAGTTAAAAAGCTGCTAAGAGCACTGCCAAAGTCCTGGAACCCTCTCACCACAGTTATTCGAGAGTCAAGAAATCTCAATGAAACCACTTTTGATGAGATTTGTCTCTACTCACTCATGAACTTTAGTTGAAAAGTTGTGAAGATGATGAGAAGAAAAAGGCTGCTGAGAAGAAAAGAGGTCTAGCCCTGAAGGTCTCTGCTCTTGAAGAGGAAGTCGATAGTATGACTATTGATGGCACTGATGATGATTTAGATGAAGAGACAACTCTCTTCACCAGGAGATACAAAAAAACTCCTTCGAAGAAGAAACCGCCTCTACAAGAAAACTTCAAGAAAGACAAGTTCAAGTGTGAAGCAAGCAAACAAACCCTTGTGATATGTTTCAGATGTAGAAAGCCATGACACATCAAGTCTGATTGTCCCCTAAACAACAATGAGAATCAAAAGAAGGATAAGAAAAGAAAGAAGAAAGCAATGATGGTTGGAACATTGTCTGATAGTGACACTTCTTCATCAGAAGCCAATGACGCTAAAGAAGACATCAAAACCAACCTCTGCCTCATGGAAATAGAAAATGAAACTGAAACTGAGGTAGTTGCTGACTCTATTGTTTCTTTTGAAGAATTGCAGTTTGAATTTGATAGCTTATATTATAATTTTAAGAAATTGGCTGCAAGATGTAAAACTCATAAGAAAATGAATTCTGGATTGATGAATGATTCAGATTGTTAAAGAAAGAACTAACAAGCATGCAGGAAACAAAGAACGATGTTGAAGAAGCATTAAAGCATGCAACCGAGGAAAAAGAGAAACTTGAGCATGAGTTGAATGAGCTCAAGAAAGTTGACAGTAATGTCATTAAGTCGTCTGGAAGCAATTGCTTCAATGGTAACAGGAACCAAAGGAACTTTAGGCCAAGAGCTATGGTGTGCTATATCTGTGGCAAGAAAGACCATCAATCACCTGACTGTTATCAGAGGGATTGGAATCAACCTAAGATCAGAAAGATCTGGGTGCCTAAAGGAACTTATGTTGTTACTAACCACCAAGGACTCATAGTAATATGGGTACCTAAATCTGCAAACTAAAGAACTATGTTTGCAGGTTGAGTATGAGTAGAATGAAGAATGTTTGAAGGATTAACTGTAAAAGAAGAAGACGTGGTACCTAGATGGCGGTTGATGCAAACATATGACCGGTGATAGAGAACAGTTCATCAGTCTCACTAAGAAGGAAGGAAAGATGTCACCTCTGAAGATAACTCTAAAGGAGAAGTTCCAGGATTTGGTACAATTGAAACAAGCACAACAACAATCAAGAATGATTTGTTGGTGAAAGGTCTCGAGTATAATTTTCTTAGCATCAGCCAACTTTGTGACAAGGGATGGAGAGTCGCCTTTGACTTTAAAAGTTGCCAGGTTAATGACATCAATACAAACAAGCTAATCTTCATTGGAAAGAGACATGGAAATGTATATATTGTCTACCTTGATGACTTGCAACTGAACAAGAACGTGTGTCTCATGGTGAATGATGTCTCTGATAGCCGGTTGTGGCACAAGAGTAAGGATCTTGCCTCGGGCTTACCCACACTGAATTTTAATACTAAAAAAAATCTGTGAAGCTTGTCAGTTTGGCATACAGGTTAGGAGCTCCTTCAAATCCAAAAACATAGTTTCTACAACAAAAGCATTGGAGTTGCTGCATCTAGACTTGTTTGGCCCCATCGATATCACTAGCATGGGAGGTAAATCTTATGGGTTTGTCATAGTTGATGACTTTTCTAGATTTACCTGGGTTTATTTCCTTAGTTACAAAGATAAAACTATTGATGTTTTTGCTAATCCCTGCAATAGAGTCAAAAATGAAAAAGGCTTCACTATTATAAGTGTTAGAAGTGACCATAGTGGTGAGTTTGATAGTCATGTCTTTGAGGATTTTTTGCAATGAAAATGGTTTTCAACATAACTTTTCTGCTCCTAGAACATCACAACAAAATGGATTGGTGAAAAGGAAGAACAGAATTTTAAAAGACATGACTCGAACTATGCTTTGTGAGAATAATCTTCCAAAATATTTATGGGCTGAAGCCACTAACACTGCTGCCTATGTTTTAAACCGTGTTTCAATTAGATCTATCCTTTCAAAAACACCCTATGAACTTTACAAAGGCAGAAAACCCAATATTTCTCACTTTAGAAGCTTTGGATGCAAATGTTTTATTCTTAACAATGGCAAACACCCCATTGGCAAGTTTGATGCGTGTAGTGATGAAGCTATTTTTCTTGGATATGCTTTGAACTCGAACACATAAACATCTTTAATGGTTGAAGAGTCTATTCATATTGTTTTTTATGAGACTAATAGTGCACCGAGAAAGGTTGTGCAAGATGATGATGATGCAGGTATTAATGAGACGAACAGGAAAGAAGCAGTGACCACTACTGAAACTAATGAGAAAGCCACTAAATAGATCAATGCAGATCCACCTATTGAAAGTCTTCAGAGGCAAGAGCAACAACATGAAGATCTCCCAAAGGCATGGAAATATGGAAAACAATGCGATGAAAACAATGCTGTTTTGGTTGATAAGAAAGCTAACTCTAAGAAAGTTGTTAAGGAGTGTATGTTAGATACTAAAAGTGAGATTAAGAGTGCTTTGCATGATAATTCTGTTTTGATCTTACTTTTGTTTCGAAATACACTAATGGGTACAAACAACTTGGCTGGAGAACCTCCAACCAATGTTATGTCTCTTTTGAGTGATTTTGTAGGAATAGGAGTTGTTTTGATACAAGGAGGGAAGCTCGTAGCTTACTTTTGTGAGGAAATTCCTAGTGGATTGCCACACATTAAAGAGATTGAATTCCATCCATATGACTTGCAATACAAGTTCATTGAATCTTTTCCATATCTGGTGCGATATAAGCAAGGTAGGGAGAATATTGTGGCTGATGCATTGTCAAGGAGATATGTGTTACTTTCCACTCTTGAATCTAAATTCTTAGGATTTTAGTGTATTAAAGAGTTGTATGCCAATGATGCAAATTTTGGTGAGATCTTTAAAGCATGTACTAATTCTGGATTTGGGAAGTATTATTTGCATTCTAGATTTTTGTTTAAAGAATCTAGGTTGTGTATTCCTTATTGTTCTTTGCATGATGCTTTGTTGAGGGTATCGCATGAAGGGGGTTTAATGGGTCACTTTGGAGTTGAAAGAACATATGAGATATTGCATGAACACTTTTTTTGGCCTAACATGCGATATGATGTAGGTAAGCATATTTCTGGTTGTATTGTATGTTTGCAAGCTAGATCTACATCTAAACGTCATGGATTGTATACTCCTTTGCCTATTCCTCATGAACCATGGACGCATATTAGCATGGATTTTGTGTTAGGTTTGCCTCATTCTAGGAGAGGTAAAGATTCTGTTTTTGTTGTGGTATATAGGTTTTCTAAGATGGCGCACTTTATTGCATGTTCTAAGACTTATGATGCCATTAATGTAGCTAACTTGTTCTTTAAGGAGATTGTTAGATTGCATGGAATGCCTAGAACCATTGTTTCTGATCGAGATGCTAAGTTCTTAAGTCACTTTTGGAGAACTTTATAGGCTAAGTTAGGTACTAAGTTGATGTTTTCAACAACTTGCCATCCTCAAACCGATGGCCAAACTGAAGTTGTTAATAGGACTTTATCTACCTTACTTAGAGTTTTAATTAAGAAGAACTTAAGAACTTGGGAGGAATGTTTGCCACATGTTGAATTTGCATATAATAGAAGCATACATAGTACTACTGGTTATTCAACTTTTGAAATTGTGTATGGTTTTAATCCTTTAACTCCTTTGGATTTGATGAGTTTACCTTTGAGTGTGCAAGTTGACATGGATGGTAAAAGGAAGGCTGAATTTGTTAGAAAACTTCATGATAAAGTTAGAGCACAAATTGAGAAGAAAACTCAACACTACATGAAGATAGCTAACAAGGGGGGCAAAGAGGTTATCTTTGAGCCTGGAGATTGGATTGGGTTGCATCTAAGGAAGGAAAGATTTCCTGAGAAAAGGAAATCCAAGCTTTTACCCCGCGGAGATGGTCCATTCCAAGTGTTGGAGAGGATCACAACAAAGCTTACAAGCTAGATCTTCCTAGTGAGTATGGTAATATAAGTGGTTCTTTTAATGTTGCTAATTGGACTTTATTTGATAATGATGCAGATTTGAGGACAAATCTTTTTCAAGGGGGAGGGGATGATGTGCCCAAGACTTATCATGGACTTTAAGATGACAAAGGAAAGCATGGAAAGGATGTGCAAAGGCTGCAAGGAAGCATGGAGATGCATGAAGATCATGGAGATATCGATGAGCATGTTCCAAGCACCAAAAAGATGCCATTCGATCCATTGAAGATGCCTATTGGTCCGATGACTAGAGCAAGAGCTAAGAGATTCAAGGATGCACTCATGGCCTCATTCGAACTCATCTTGATGACATGAAGACTATTGAAGTTCAATTGATGAGCTTTGTGTTGGTCCACTTAGATGTGCTAGAGGGAGGTGAATAGCACTTTATCGAATTTTTGAGTTTATTGAAAAGCATTAAAGACAATATTTCAGAGTATATTAAAGTCAGTAATGCAAAGCAGAGAAATAAACCTTAATTGAAGACAGGTGAAAGTAAGAGGTTAAAAATAAAGACATTAACAACTGAATAGTGGAAAAGGAAAGAGATTGAGAGGAGATAAAACTGGAACGATGAAAGGAGAGATGGAAGATTGATGACACGTCGATTTATAGAGGTTCGGCCTTTCACACCTACGTCCTCTACCTTGGATACCCCACCAAGGATTTTCAAATCCACTAAACAGTGAAGTTAACTAGGTCTTCACAAAACCTATTACAATCCAAAAGCTTCAAACCCAAAGTTTTGACACCAAGTGCAAACCCACACTTGCAAAAACACAAAAAGCAAGTATCAAAGTGTAGAAATGATCTCAACAGATCGAATTACACACAATCAGGCCTAAAACAATCTAAAGATGTAAACTTTAAGCACTAATACAAATATCCAAGCTAACAAAATGAACTAAGATTAAGAACAAGACTTGGATGTTAGGGATTTTGAAATTCTAGAGAGAGAGAATAATTTGATCTTCAATGGTGCTCCAAAACTTATCCTCAAACGGTTAGATTTTAGTATTTATTCTCCTCTCTAGCAAACTAGTCGTTTGGTTTGAAATTCAAACCATTTTCCTGTTTTTCTTGTCCTTTAGTCGCGCCAGCTGTTAACGGCTCTAGCGCGTCCGTACGACGATGATCGCTTTAGCATGTCAGTACTGTTTGTCTTGTAGCTACTAGTTGCCTTTATCTCCAGGTCATTGATCCCATTAACGTCTTCGAGTTTTCTTCCAACTTCGAAATTTATTCTTGACTTGATGATTCTTCACATATGCTGCTCTTGATTGCATTGTCTCAATTCTGACTTCTATTTTCTGAATTGGTTGCCTTTGGCTTCAATGGTCTTCTTTACAATCCTTGAACTCTTCAAGCATCGAAGACTTCATGGCATTCTTCTACATTAGTGTCTCTAATGCAGTATTCTTTTTAAGGATCTACAATGCTACAACCTTTCTCTATTGAAGGCTTTACTACACACTAAGTAGATATGTTAGCTTACATAATCAGGCTTATTTTGTTATCATAAAAAACAACAGGGTTCAACAATTTCCCCCTTTTTTGATGATGACAAAACTAGCCATGAATTGAGATATAGCTAATTTAACATAGGGAAATATGATAAAGAAATAAGGCTCCCCCTAAGTTTATGCCAACTAAATTCAGAATTAATTAGAGCAATTGAGATATGTTTGTTCTATATTCAGGCAAAATAAATCAAGTCCAAAACAAGTTTGAAGAAAACTAAGAACATAAATAAGACAAGAACTAGAAATAAACCACAAAATCCCATCAATGGCATTAACACATATATGCAGTTAAGTTCAGCCAAATAAGGAGGGGTTTTCAAAAGATTACTAATGAAGTTTTAACAACTCCCCCTGAGTTAGTCAATTCATCTTCCCCATCGACTCCACCCAAGCATGTCAAAGTTCCCTTCAAGCATGCTTGTTTTCAAATGCTGAACACACTAGATAAAAGCATTAATTCCACAACATATATATATATATATATATATATATAAAACAGATATTCAATAAGCTCAATTCACAATTCTTCTCCCCCTTTTTGTCATAAGCAAAAAAAGGTTTAATGTTTCCTGCACAGAATTATTAGAGAGAAATTCCAGAAACATATATAATAAAGCAAAAGCATAAGATAGATAAAAGGCATCCACATGCCTCAGAGCAATTATCCAGAATATCCAAGGCACTCAGCAGGTGCCAAAATGCAGACCAAATAAAGTAAATAACAGAGTTTTAAATGCATATGAAATGCATGAAATGTTTAGAATGCAAAAAGATAATGCAACTAATGCAATCTATTCCTCTTTTCCTTCAACTTCTTCTTCAGAGCTGCTTGAGGGAATGATAGTTTTGGGAGTTGACTTCTGCTACGATGACTCTGATTTTGCTTTGCTGCCTGAGGGACTAGGAGTGGTTGCCATTGCTTCAGGTTCTTTGGCTACCCTTGATCTGGTGATTCAAGTTCCAGTTCCAGCAACCTTGGTAGCTGCCGTGGCCTTCTTCTTGACACCTCCTTTGCGTATCCCTTTCTTAGGAGTAGTTTGAACATCTTTGAAAATCTCCATAGCCAGCTCTTCTTTTTCCTGTTTCCTACTTGGATCCTCAACAGACAATTCTTCAGTCATCATGGCATCAATATCATCAATGGCTCCTTTGATAATCTCGTCAACTTCCTTCTTCTTAGCAACTTCTTCTTCCTGCTGTTCTGTATTGGTGGCTTTAGTTTTCTCAGTTTGCTGTTCTTCTTCACCTTTTTCTTCTACAACTATATCTTCAACATCTTTCTTGGATTTGTCACCGGTGGAAGAGCTATCTGCAGTTGACTTGTGATCATCATCCTTTTTTCATCAGAGCTATCAGTTGGAATGATAGCTTGCTTTTCTGCAGATTTCTTTGTTCCAACAGTGTCACTAATGTCCTTTGCTTTTTCCTATTGCTCATTCTTTTTCTTCTGCTGTTGCTCACTCTTTTTCTTCTTCTGCTACTCTTTTGTTTTCTGTTGTTGCTCTCTTTCATATGCCTTGTCTGCCTCATTCACAATTTCTGCTGCTCTCTTTGTTTGTTCAATATCTTCCTCAAATGTGTACCCATGAGGCTTCATTGATGCATCCCACTTCTGCTTGGGTTCTTGACCTATCTTCTTTAATTGTTCTTCCATTTCTTTCCAACTCTTTAGCTTCTCAGTCAATCCTGTAGCATCTTTGACCCTTCTACTCATGCATGCTGCTGCAAGTGAGTCATAGCAATCTCCCATCTTTTCATGAGATGCTAAGACCTGATTCATATCATTTATGAATTTGACATATAGCATCTGAGTATTTCCTATCAAAGTTCCCATCAAGCTACTTAGCTTTCCAATTTCTTCTGCTAGGCAAGTAATATCTTCCTTCATTGCTACTGCTAGTCCATTCATTTTATCCATCACATCATCTTCTCCTTTTTTCACTTTAGTTGCAACACTTTGGGCAATTGTTTCCATCATTTGTTGTTCTTTGATAGTGTTCTTAATGAACCTATCAGTAGTCTCTTTAGAGAACTTGAGACAGCCTTCAACTAAATCTTTCTCATAAGGCTTGAAGTCTTCAGCACTTAAATACTTCTTCATATATCCTGTAATGATATGGCCATATCCACAAATCATCATCTTCTTTTTGTTGGCCATTTCTTTCATGCCTTTAACAAGGATTCCCACTAAATTGACTCTTTGACAGTTATAGATTTTCCACAGCAGCCAAACATCATGATTGCTTACATATCCTACACTGTTCTTCTTATACCTGATAGTGCATCCAATGAATTGATGAATCATCTTTACATAACTGTTCTTGATGAATCTAGCCCCTGAATTTTCAGGCAAGTCCTCTTCATTCCCTGAGATTTGCCTCCAGGCAGCATTCTTATCAAACGACTCATCAAAGTCTTCTTCCCCTTTGTAGTCATTTCCCAAGTCATTTCCCAAGGATTTGGGTGTAATGACCATTTCACTATCATTAATGCAGACTACAATGTTCTTATCAAGGAACTTAGATCTAGCAATATCAGACTTGATTGCTTCAGGAGATTTGGCTATTCCAACATAAAATTCCTTAACCAGGGAAGGACTAAGCAAAGTATATTCACAATTGGCAATACCCAGCATATTCATCAACTTAAAATTGGGTTCTATTCCGCCATAAGTATCATCTCCTAGAAAAGTTTCCCAATCTATCAACTTAGCAGCCATAATCTGAAATTCTGTGATTTCATCATACCTGTTGCGCAGAGCTACAGTCTTCAGTCAATCTTTTATTTTACTAGCTATCGGGAGCTTTGGAAACACCAATATGGCCCCATCAAAGCTTCCTTTCCTTTCAACACTGACTTTTGCTCGCTTCGCCGGAGCTGTAACTTCCTTTTCTTCATTAATGGCATCTAGCTCAAAGAGTTTTCTCTTAGCTCTAGTGCTTTCTCCTTGTGCCATTTCTCTCGGCAAATGAGTGAGTGTTTTTGAAACAGATGTTGAATGAATGTATGAATGAGAAAAAAAAATTAGGGATGAGAAAGAGAAGAAAATAGAGGTGAGAGAAATAGTTAGGGTTTCTAAGAGAGGTGAACGAAGAAAGAAGAAATTAAATAGAGAAAGAGAGAGAAATTTTTGGAAACAAAAAGAGTTTTTCGGGAGAAGGAAAGAGTAAGTGAATCTTTTTAGAATTTGAAGTGACTTTACCCAATAAGGATAAAACCAAATTTTGAAATTCAAAAAGTGTACTGACATGAAAAGGACGCGTCAAGCACATAAAGCGGGAAACTGGAAAAGCGTGTCAGAGGGCAAAAATCTAACACGTTTTGTATGTGTGTATGCATGTATGTACATATTAAAGACAGTAATGAAATAATGAATGAAGCAATTAATTAAACATTACTAGAATCTATCATACTAAGCTCATGCCTAATTCGACTAAAATGCTCATCACAGAGAGGTTTAGTAAAGATATCAACAAGTTGTTTAAGGGTACTAACAAACTCAAATTTAATGTCTCCTCTTTGCACATGATCTCGGATGAAGAGATGTCGAATCTTAATATGCTTGGTTCTTGAATGTTGTACAGGATTCTTTGTGATATTGATCGCACTAGTGTTGTCACAGTAAGGTGGCACCTCCATCATGGTGATTCGAAAATCTTGAAGTTGATGCATAATCCATATCAATTGGGCACAACAACTTCTAGCAGCTATGTACTCAGCTTCAGCAGTTGATAATGCTACTTAGTTTTGCTTTTTGCTCGACCATGACACTAACATTTGTCCAAGAAACTGACAAGTGCCTCTAGTGCTTTTTCTATCTATCTTACTACCTGCAAAACCAACATCAGAATAGTCTACAAGATCTAACAAGGATCCTCTAGGATACTATAGGCCCTAGCCAGTGGTTCCATGAAGATACCTGAAGATCCTCTTCACAGCAACAAGGTGAGATTCTTTTGGACAAGATTGAAAACGAACACAAAGACAAACACTAAAGAGTATACTAGGCCTACTAGCAGTGAGATAGAGTAGGGAGCCAATCATACCTCGATAGAGTTTCTAATCAACTACCTTACATTTCTCATCAGAATCTAATTTAGTACCAGTGGCCATTGGTGTCTTCATTGGTTTACAGTCTTCCATGCCAAATTTCTTTAACATTTCTTTTGTGTACTTGGACTGGTTGATGAAGATACCATCTGAGCATTGTTTGATTTGAAGTCCTAGGAAGAAATTTAATTCTCCCATCATGCTCATCTCGAATTTTCCCTGAATTTCTTTAGCAAAATACTTGCACAAACTGTCATTAGTGGCACTAAATATAATATCATCAACATAAATTTGAACAATAAGGAAATCTGACTTTTTCTTTTTAATGAACTGATTGGTATCTATACTTCCTCTTATGAACCCTTTGTCCAGGAGAAATTTCGATAACCTTTCATACCATGCTCTTGGTGCTTGTTTGAGTCCATATAGAGCTTTGTGAAGTCTGTACACGTAGTCAGGATGTTTGCTGTCTTCAAAGTCAGGTGGTTCTTCTACATATACCCATTTTGTGCCCACAATGGGATGGTTTGCTGGTGGTGGCACTAATGTCCCTCTCGATCTAATTTAGCTTTTCTTGCATTGTAGCCATCCAACTTTCTTCTTTCTTAGCATCCTCAAATGCTTTAGGCTCAACTTTGGATATAAAGGCAGCAAACTTACAAACTTCTCTTAGTGCTCCTCTTGTTCTCACACCTTTACGAGGATTTCCAATGATCAAATCTGGAGGATGACTCTTTCCATACTTCCATGCCTTTGGGAGATCTTCATGCTGTTGCTCTTGCCTCTGGAGAGTTTCAATTGGTGAATCTTCATTGATCTCTTCAGTGGCTTTCTCATTAGTGTCATCAGTGGTCACAGTTTCTTTCCTGTTCGTCTCATTAATACCTGCATCATTAACATCTTGCACAACCTTTCTCGGTGCACTATTAGTCTCATAAAAAACAATATGAATAAATTCTTCATGTTGGTCCTCTATGAGTTGCTAGAGGGGGGTGAATAGCAGACTTTTAAACTTTTTTAAAGAATTACTAACACTTTTGCAAAACAGAAAGTTAGTGCGACCAGTATATATAGCAAAATTAGTGGGAACAAAAGAAAACAGAATAATGCTTCAACTAATATAGATATGCAAAAGCAGAACAGATAAAATAACAAGTGCGATATGGAGACAGATAAACAGCAGAGAGATTAAGGGATAGATGATGGCATGCAATGAAAGTTTTAATGCAGAGTAACTAAAAGAGATTAGAGATATCTTATCATTGCACAGTGATTTATAGAGGTTCGGTCCTCCTGACCTACGTCCTCTACCTTGGTTCCCCACCAAGGATTTCAACCAATCCACTAATCCGATGTAGTTACGGGCCTACACTAAGCCGTTACAGCAACCAAGCTTTCCCCAAGCTTGACAACACTAAGCTTTCCCCAAGCTCAAACAAGTGCTCCCCGCACTAATCACAAACCTAAGCTTTCCTCAAGCTTAGAACAAGTGCTCCCCGCACTAATTACAATCAAAGAGATAGATTGAAGAGTGTGTAGAATGATCCTAGATGATCTAGATACACTGAGTAGGTTCAGGGTAAGTTATGGGCAAGATTTACAAAGAATAGCAATAAGAATGATCTTGCAAATAACCAAGCTAATATGAAAGAGTTGAGTGTTGTGCGTCTTGGTTCTTAATCGTTCTTCTGTTTCCTTTCTCTTGAGTCTTTATATACTCAGATTTGCCTCTAACGGTCTTTTCCACATTAAATGCAAATTCCTCGAATCCGTCAATTTGTTTCATTAAATACTTAGATTTGCCTCCAACGATCATAATCTTCATCAATTTCAAATCCTTCAAATCTGTCAATTAATGTGTTGAAAGAACCATTTGAATTATAGCCGTTGTCTTGACTTTTTCTGACGTTGGTAAGATCTGACTGGCTGATGATGTTTGGTAGTCTCACTAAAGTGATGCTCTCATTGTTGGCATTAATCCTTGCTTGTTATGAGTTGTGTCTTGTCTTTTGCTTCTGGCATTAATCCCACTAAAGTCATCTTCCACATTGTTGGCACTAATACTTCCTTCTGCTGAATACCTTATCTATAACTTGTAGCTTCTGCTTCTGCGTTGATGTGCTGAGCTAAGTCTTCCTCAATCCTTCTTGGCTTGAGCTTTCCATAAGGGATTTAATCATAGTATGCTTCCTCTCTGCTAATGAGCTTCGTGTGGATTGGTTTGGCCATAACCGTACGTTAAGTATATTGCTCAATTAAACACTGCACACTAGATAGCTTGATTAGTCACACTAAATAGAATGTTTTGTTATCATCAAAAACATATGGAGTCAACAATCTCCCCCTTTTTTGATGATGACAAAACACCCCTTGAATGGAAGTGTTGTGACATGAATAAAAGATATAAATTGTTAGAGATTTTTACCAAGCTCCCCCTGAGTGTATGCACTAGTTGCTTCAAGCAACTATTCTGAGCAATAGAACTTCAGAGCAGGTGAGATTGATCAGAGCAAAAATGCTAAAGCAGAAATAAAGGCATCAGAGCTATAGAGAAAACAGAACCTTTAGCTAAAATAAGGCATCGGAGCAAATTATAGGTAACAGAGCAAACTATAAGCATTAGAGCTATAAATAAAAGCATCAGAGCTAAAAGATTTTAGAGCAAACTTGGTTAAAAGCATCAGAGTAAACTAAGTAAACCAAGCGTGAGACAATATGATCAATCAGCAGTATCTATCTCAAAAATCAGAGCATGAAGTAAAGTGAGTAATCGAGCCAAAAATAACCCTATTTTATGGTTATTTTACTATGTTTTTGGGTCCATTTATGCTCTAATTTGCTTTATTTTGGTGATATTTGTGTTTTGAGTATTTAAGAGATGTGAAATTGGAAATTTGTTAATTTTCACTACTTTTGGAGCTATTTTGATGACGTTTTACACAGATATGAGCAAAGTAATTTTGAGTATAGATTTGGAGATTTGAAGTTCGTGTTTTGAATATTTCTTGAAGATAATTTTAAGACTTGAAGACGACCATTGAAGAATTATTTCAAGAAGCAAGAATTGAAGATTGGAGCTTAATTTGCAAAGGATTGAAGACAAGCCCAGATGAAGCCCGGAAGTTAAGGATTTTTGGATATTTTATATGGGATTATACTCAGCCCATATAAACCTATAATTGGAGTTAAAATCCCAATTTGTGGGCTTAATATTCAAAAGAATATCCAAATCCCGTAATTTCCAGCAGATTTGCGATTTAATCCCGGATTCAGCGCAGTCTCGGTAAAAAGGCCATAACTTTCTGCTCAGACGTCCGTTTTAGGCCCGTGAGTAGCCGTTGGAAAGCTAACTCCGAGATCTACAACTTTCCTTTGAAGTCCAAAGCCCAGTTCTACCGTTTTTAAGTCCAAAACTAATGTCGAAGTTGCTGTGCGATTTCTAGAAATTTCAGGATCCTACTTTCAGTTGGATTTTAACCTTAGGAAGACTTTTAAGCCAACTTGGAGACCAAGTCAGCCCCTAGAACGTCCTAGAGTCCTATCCTAAGTCTAATAGGAGTCTTTAGGTTATTTTTCTCCTATAAATAGCCACCTTAGGTCTAGGTTTTTATGTATTCTCTCTTTAGAAAAATATATTGTAGATTTGCTTGAAGATTTGAAGGAGAAACTCTTGAAGCCGCCGCACCCTCTTCTTCTTCTTCCGTAGATAAGTTTTCTTCTTCTCATTTGTGGATGCTCACTCAATTCATGAGTGAGTAATCCTTTTCTTTTCTCCAATGTAGAATTTAATTGATCTCTTGACTTATATCATGGTGAGATTTTGTGCTTATATATGAGAATTGTTTAGGGTATTTCTTAAATCTCTGTTTTAATCCTATGTTAACTTGTTTTGATGGATTGGATCCGGACCTGTCTTGATAAATTGAGTTGCATTAGCTAGATTAGATCTTGAAGGACCAATTCGGATCTAATTATTAGTAGCAATTGGAAGAGAAGGACCAATTCCTTCCAAGAGAGATAAGAATCAATGGATAATTTTATTGTTTGTTGTGCTTGTTTATAAATTACTAGATCTTAATGCTTTGTTCTTGTCAGTTATGAAACTGGACCAAGGTAATTAGTTGTTTAGAATAAAAGAGATAATTTAAGCTGGACCAAGGTAATTTTATATAATTTAGGTAATTTAGGATTTAATTCCAAACATGCTATCCAAGGTTTTCATAATTTTTAGATATCGATGATCCATGTTATTTATGTCAAGAGGGAGATTAATTCTATGTTGGAGGATTTTCTTTAAGTGTTTTCTCAGTTTATTCACTGCTTTCTTATTAATAATTCTCTTTAATTTTCTTGTTTGATTTCTTAGTTAATTTTACTTGTTTGTTTGATTTAATTCAACTCTACTTCCAAAATTCTCTTTATTTTATTTTGTTTTTAAGAAAAAGAATAATAACCTATCTCTCTGTGGGATCGACCCCTACTTGCCCTAGCTATTTTTAGTTAGTAATTGTTGGGATTATTTTTATGATTGCTGACGGCCGATCATAAATTTTGGCGCCGTTGCCGGGGAGATTGTGTTTTCAATTTCTTTTTCTTTATTTATTTATTTATTTATTTTTCTATTAAATTTGCACTTGATCATCTTTGTTTTGCAGAAAAGATCTAATGGTGCAACCAAAAACGTTACGGGAGCTTAACTTCAACTGTGAATTGCCGCCCCTCTGCATTGATTATCCTACCTTGGATATGACTTGCAAATTGCCGTCAGCAATAATCCGCATGATGCCTATTTTTCAAGGAGAATCTCATGAGAACCCTCATGAGCATCTACATAGTTTCTTTATCAAGTGTGCTGCAATCACTGGGATACCTAAAGAGGAAGTAAGACCTCGAATTTTTCCTTTGACATTAGAAGGAAAAGCGAGAAACTGGTTCATAACTCTGCCATCAAAATCCATAAATTCTTGGAAGGAGATGGAGACAGTATTTTTGAACAAGTACTTTCCTGAAGCGAAGCGTGCTGATGTCTGAAAGAGAATCACTGCTTGTCAACAACTAGATGACGAGAAGTGGCATCAATACTGGGAGAGATACAACGAGATCTGTGTGAGTTGTCCTTATCACAACCTGAGTGTAGCACTTTTAATTCAGAACTTTTATGATGGTCTCCTCTATAAAGATCGGATGTACATCGATTCAGCAAGTGGATGGAGTTTTACACTCAAAACCCCTGAAGAAGCAAGGAAGCTGCTCAACACCATGACTGAGAACATTCACCAATTCAGCATAACTAATGAAGTCGACACAAAAAAGGAATCGGAGATATCAGAAATCCGCAAGGAGTTAAAGGAATTTGTAGATCGAACTGATCATTCTATATCCTCATTAACTACTCAATGTGGAAATTTAGCAAAGATGTTTGCCGACTTCATGAATATCCAATCACGAGCGTCCACCCAAATTGTCTTACATGTACCGCAAAGGCATATGAATGAGAACATACATGGATGTGGAATCAATGCTATTGAAGAAACTCAACAATGGTATGCTCAAAAGATGGAATTGCCTGATGTTCCATCCTCACCAGCATTAACGCCACCATCAGCACCTGTTTTTCCAGCGATGCCACCACCTGCTGCTACAACCGATGTTCAATTGCTAAGAGAAGAGGAGATTTCGTCCAAAGTCAAGGAGGAGCAACCTACTTCATCACCAAAAACTTCGTGACCTCAATCAAGATTCGAAGGGATGAAGAAGATGGAGACCATTTATGGTCCACCACCGTTTCCTCAAAGGTTTGCAAATCAACTCAATTCACTTCGGCAATCAGAGGTAAATATTCCTTCACTTGATGAAATCACAAAAGTGCCCAGGTATGCTACTTTTCTTAAGGATCTATGCACTACTAAGAGTAAGTTTTCTGAAAAATTTGCTTGCATGAATGAGACTATATCTGCTGCCTATCAGAGAAAATTGCATCATAAATGCAATGATATAGGAAATTTTTCTATTCCTTGTAAAATAGGAAAGAATAAGATAGAAGAAGCCATGTGTGAATTTGAGTCTCCAATTAACATTATGCCTTTTTTCTATTTATTCACAATTGAAAATAGAACCTATGACTAAAACTGATCTTACTGTGCAATTTGCTGATAGAACCAACATTAAGCTTGAGGAATTAGTTGAGAATGTTTTAGTGCAGATAGGAGATTTGGTTTTTCCTACAGATTTCTATGTTTTGAAGATGAGTGAAGATGACCTTTATCTCCCTCATATGCCGCTGCTGCTAGGAATGCCCATTCTATCCACAGCCAGAACAAAACTTGACATGCAAGATAGAAAACTCAGCATGGAATTTAACGGTGAAATTATTGAATTCAACATAAATGAAGCCATGAAATCTCTTGCTGAGATCCATTCCATCTGTGCTATTGATGCAATTGATGTTTGTTCTGCTCAAGTTCAATCATTTCACCATGGAGATGAACTTGAATTGGTCCTTACAAAGAGCTTGCATGAAGAAGAAATCAAGGAAGCAGAAGTCCTGACGCGTGAAGATGTAGCAGAAACCATCAGAGATTTGGAGACACTACTTGCTGTTGAAGATAAAGCATCGGTTTCCTATGTTAGCTTGGAGCCAACGCCCAAACCTTTGCCATCCATCATTCAACCACCTGAAGTCAAGCTGAAACCACTTCCTGAAGGCCTGAAGCATGTTTTCCTTGGAGAAAAAGAAACCTTACCTGTTGTTATTTCCAGTAAATTGAATAATTTACAAGAAGAACAACTAATCCGAGTTTTGAAGGAGTACAAGGAAGCCATTGGATGGACTGTTGCTGATATCAAAGGAATAAGTCCTACTGTATGCATGCATAGGATTCGACTTGAAGATGATGCAGTAGCAGTTCGACAGCCGCAAAGAAGACTAAATCCAAATCTCGCTGAAGTTGTCAAGGAAGAAGTTCTCAAATTACTTGGAGCTGGTCTCATTTATGCCATATCAGATAGTAAATGGGTCAACCCTGTCCAAGTAGTTCCAAAGAAGTCTGGATTCACCGTCGTAGAAAACAAGGATGGAGAGCTCGTTCCTCAAAGACTACAGAATGGATGGAGAGTATATATCGACTACAGAAAGCTGAATGCCGCCACAAAGAAAGATCACTTTCCATTGCCATTCATTGACCAGATGTTGGAGAGATTAGCCTGCAAATCCTACTACTGTTTTCTGGATGGGTATTGAGGGTACTTCCAGATTCCGATAGCACCTAAAGATCAAGAGAAGACTACCTTTACATGCCCCTTTGGTACGTATGCCTACACAAGAATGCCTTTTGGTTTATGCAATGCACCTACGATTTTTCAAAGGTGTATGATGAGCATCTTTCAAGATTATGTGGGAGATAAGATGGAAATATTCATGGACGATTTCACAGTCTATGGAGATAGCTTCAACCAATGCCTTCATAATCTAGAACTCATCTTGAAAAGATGTGTTGAAACCAAATTGGTACTAAATGCCGAAAATGCCACTTCATGGTAGAACAAGGCATTGTCCTAGGCCATGTAGTATCCAAAGAAGGGATGCAAGTCGACAAAGCCAAGGTCGATGTTGTCCAGAACCTGCCTTATCCAACATGTGTCAAAGATATCCGTTCATTCTTAGGCCATGCTGGATTCTACAGAAGATTTGTCAAGGATTTCTCGAAGATTTCAGCACCAATGTGTAGATTACTTCAGAAAGATGTAGAGTTCAAGTTTGGAGATGATTGCAAAGAAGCATTTGACAAATTGAAGACTGCCCTCACCACCACTCCAATTGTGAAGTCGCCTGATTGGAAACTACCGTTCGAGATCATGTGTGATGCAAGTGACGTCGCTATTGGAGCTGTTCTAGGTCAGAGAGTAGACAAGGTACCACATGTTATCTATTATGCTTCAAGAACTCTAGATGCTGCTCAGAAGAACTACACCACCACAGAGAAAGAGATGCTTGCCGTTGTCTTTGCGTTGGAGAATTTTCGACCATACATCTTGGGATCTAAGGTGATAATCTACTCCGATCATGCTGCATTGAGATATCTCATGTCAAAGAAAGAAGCAAAAAGCTAGGCTTATGCGATGGCTTTTGTTATTTCAAGAATTTGATATCGAAATCAAGGATAAGAAAGGAGCAGAAAATGTTGTAGCTGATCATCTAAGCAGAATTGAAGGCAAGGAAGAAGAGACTGCAATTAATGAAGCACTACCCTTTGAAGACCTGATAGCCGTATCTCAACTTCCCTGGTATGCTGATATTGCCAATTACTTGGTTGCTCATTGCCTTCCCCCAGATCTTAGCAAATGAAAGAAGTTAAAAATCATAAGTGATGCTAAGTATTATTTATGGGATGACCCATATTTATGGAGACATGGTTCTGATCAAGTCATGAGAAGATGCATCCCTGATAACGAGATTCAATCAGTTTTGAAGTTCTGCCACAACGATGAATGTGGAGGCCACTTTGGACACAAGAAGACAGCAGGGAAGATTTTGGATTGTGGGCTCTATTGGCCTAAAATCTTTAAAGATTCTTATGAGTTTTGCAAGACTTGTCCGCGCTGTCAGAAAGTTGGAAACATATCGAAAAGGAATCAAATGATTCAATCACCTATATTCGTTGCTCAAGTCTTTGATGTATGGGGAATTGATTTCATGGGACCTTTTCCTCCATCAGACAAGAAGAATTACATCCTTCTAGCCGTGGACTATGTTTCCAAATGGGTTGAAGCTATTGCTACAGAAAAGGATGATGCACGGACAGTAGTCAAATTCTTAAAGAATAATATTCTTCATAGATTTGGGATTCCTAGAGCTCTCATCAGTGATCGAGGAACTCACTTCTGCAACAAGATTGTGCAAGCACTAGTTGAAAAATATGGAGTACGACATAAGGTATCTACTTCATATCATCCTCAAACCAGTGGTCAAGCTAAAGTATCAAACCATCAAGTGAAGCTGATTTTGGAGAAGACAGTTAATGTTCAAAGAAAAGATTGGAGTATGCGACTAGGAGATGCTTTATGGGCCTATCGTACAGCTTATAAGACACCTCTAGGTATGTCCCCGTATAGAATTGTCTTTGGTAAGCCGTGTCATCTACCTGTGGAGATAGAGCACAAAGCATGGTGGGCAGTAAAGCAATGCAATCTCAACTTTGACAAAGCTGGAATGCAAATGATGCTGCAATTACAAGAGCTTGAAGAAATTAGGAATGAAGCATATGAGAATTCAAGGATTTACAAGGAGAAAACCAAGGCCATACATGACAAAGGAATTTTGCGAAGGTCGTTTCATAAAGGTCAAAAGGTTTTAGTGTACAACAATCGATTCAAAAACTTTCCTGGAAAGTTAAGATCGAGATGGTATGCACCATTTGAAGTGATTCAAGCATATACTAACGGAGCCGTGCTTGTCAAGAATCCAGATACCATGGAGCAGTTCAAAATCAATGGACAAAGACTCAAGCCTTTCTTCGAGCCAATGCCAACACTTTCCATTGAAGAAATTAAATTGGAAGATCCAATTTATCTTCCAACTTGAGATTGAAGAAAGGGAAAGTCGAGCTAATGACTTTAAACAAGCGCTTGTTGGGAGGCAACCCATCAATTTTAAGTTTTTACTATTTTTCTTTTATTTTAAAAAAAAGGGAAGCAAGGAACCATGACTGGTCATGGCTCGGTACATGCCACACCAACCCATGCGATGGCCCGGGTATAACCAGGCCATGTCCGCGCCAGCCGCGCAGCAGCCAGGCCATTCCAGACCTGTTGCCCGGTTATGCCGCAACCACACCAGGATGAAACCAGCCAATGCCGCGCAAGGCCAGCCTGATGCCACGCCACTGCCAGCCCACTCCGCGCCAGACCAGAACGCAATCGAGTCATCTCCAGGCCAGGACCGGACATTCTGCATATCCACCCGTTCCATGCCGCGCCAATTTCGTGCCACCAATCCTAATAGGTAAGGGACTCCTAATCCAGGTATGTTTCTAACTATTCTCTTTAGACTTTATCACTATATTAAGGCACCTCTCCTTCCCTCTTTTTAAAGCTATCCAGGTATGCTTCTTAAACTTTTTCTCTTTATTTTTGGTAAGCTACCTTTGCATGAATTAATTTCTTGATTCTTTTTACATTGAGGACAATGTGAATTTCAAGTGTGGGGGGGGGGGGGGGATGATACTTGATAGGGTTGATATTGAATAATTGAGTCATATGTTAGTTTGTGTTTGCATGAGAACTTATGATAGGATTTGGATTGTTTGTGGATTGACCTTTATTTCCCCAATTTTAAAAAAAGTTTTGACAAAAATTGATTTTGGAAGACAAAATTTCGAAAATTTTCAAACTTTTTGAAATTTTCATGCTATATTGAGTTATTGATTTAATTATGATTGATGAATGCTTAGAATTTTTAAGAATGCTTTATTCATTGATTGTTTGATAGCATGCTGTTTGATTTCTTAGAATTAGATATAATTGAAGTCCGTGATATGATCTTATTTATTCACTGCTTTTATGATTATCTATTTCTAGAACTTGTGTTGAATTTTGATTGAAATTACAATTAAGAAAGCATGTTATGGATATGTCAAGAATAAGTGTGGGGGACTATCTATATAAAGGGTAATTAAAAAATTATTTCATAAAAGAAGTGCTTTCATACAAGAGGAGAAGAGGTATTTCTGCTAAAGAAAAAAAAACTTTTCCATTGTTGTCACTCTTCTCTTTAACAAAAGGAGTTAGTAACCCTTGGGAAGAGGATAAGAGGCATGGAGCAGCAGAAATATTGTCCCTCTAGAGTGCTAGTAGCCTCAAAGTAAAAATAAAGGGCGTTAGTAACCCCTAAACATGAACACTTCAGAGGTTAGTAACCTCATTTTTCTAAAACCAATTACCCTTAAAAACTATTATAACCCACATGAACCCTTGATTTATTTATGATATTGTAATCTTTTGAGTAATGGAGAGAAAG
>AWWV01011366.1:0-12118 GCA_001974805.1 Corchorus capsularis
AACTTTGAAAATCATAGCCAATTCATCTTAACTCTGTTTGCTTTGAAATTTCATATTTAGAGTCCTTATAACTAGTAGTTATATCGAAAAATATCAAAAAAATAAAAAAAATTTGACCAGATTCTTGTGATTTTTGTTCTGGATTCATTTGAGCTCGGAAAGCTTTGAAATTTGAGATCTAGACTTCTTCTAGTGTTATCTTTCTGGGAAAAATATTGAAAAAAATTAAAAAAATCTGTGGTGTTATCGATTTTCGACATTAACTAGGGTTTTTGTTTGGGAATTTTGGGAATTAGGGTTTTCATTGTGCAATTGATTCAATTGGTTGCAATTAGCCCTAATTGATTGTGTTTTTTTAAGATTCTTGGGTTGCTTTTGCTGTAAATTAAAGTTTAATTTGAAGAATTTCAGGTTACAAACCCTATTAGAGACAAGTGGTACAAAATTGGAATTAAGTGGTACTAGGGTTTTCTAATCGATTTGAATTGTTTGCTTTGTGCTTAATTGAGTTTTTGTACAACAAGTTTGGATAAGGAATTCGACTTAAGGAGCCTGCATAAGTGGTTTGGTTTTGGTTTAAGATCACTTTCCTTTGATTTACAAAGAATTTTGCTACTAATTGTTTGTTCCTCAAGTAGGTCACGAGAAGAAAGGAGTTCTCTAGGAGTTGCTCTTATTAGGCCTATTGAAAGCTAGTAAAAGGCATAATCTTGTGAGATCATCAAGAGAGTAGTGGACCGCCAAGCCATAGGAATTGAGTGCAAATACGAGAGCACAAGTCAAAGGTATAAACACACACACACTTGTGAGGATTTTTACTACTAATCTTTGTTCTTTTTGTAAGTACAATGGGAGATAGACAAGAAGAACAAAATCAAGAAGTAAATACGAATGCCATGTTACAACAAATCCTGCAACAACTTGGTACCATGACAACGAGATTGGAGGCATTAGAAACTCGAAATCAGCAAGCTCAACAAGGAGCCAATGCCGCAATCAACAATGAGAGAATTCAACTTCCACCACCGAGGCAAGTTGCTAGGTTGGATCCTATGGAGAGATTGAGGCAACAAGAACTTGGTGGACAAGCTCCCAATGAAAATATGCGGCCTAGGAGGGGAGTTGAAAGAGATAGAGAAGAGCCTAAGGACAATATCAAGTACAAAATCCCTAAATTCAATGGGAGAGGGTCACCATCCGATTATTTGGAGTGGGAATCGAAGGTGCAAATTGCTACTCTTGAATTTACGGAGAATGCTTTAAATTGGTGGAATCAACTAGTGCAAGCAAGAAGAAGAAATTTGGAAAGACCTATTGATACTTGGTTGGCTCTAAAGAGCTTTATGAGGAAGAGGTTTGTTCCAAGCTTTTATACTAATGGTCTCTACCAAGAATTGCAATCTTTGAGGCAAGGAACAAGCAGTGTTGACGAATACTACTCCGAGATGATGTTGTTAATGTCTAGGGCCGAAGTTGATGAAGCTCCACAAGCCACTATCGCAAGGTTTTTGGCGGGGTTGAATAGGGAAATTCATGATATTATGGAGATGTAACAACACTATGATGTTGAGGAATTGCTTCAACATGCTATGAAGGCAGAAAGCCAAGTAAAGAGGAATAAGAAGAGCTTTGCATCATCATCAAGTTCATGGAAAACTCCAATCAAGAAAGATGAGAAATCATCCAACAAAGAGAAGGAGTTGGCGCAAAAAGGATCAAGTCCTAAAACCGATCCTAAGTCTTCATCAAGTTCATCTTCTAAGAATCATGCTAAGTGCTTCAAGTGTCAAGGATTTGGGCACTATGCTAAGGATTGTGTTAACAAGAAAGTTATGTTCATCAATGAACATGGGGAAGTCGAAAGTGAAGATGAAGAGTTTACTCTAGGATCCAGCGGTGATGGAGATGATGAAGGAGATGTGCATAGTGATAGTGATGATGGTGATGGATTCACACTTAAGAGTTTGGTTGCTAGTAGAACTTTGAGTGCTTATGTGAAAGAAGATGTGAATAATCAAAGAGAGAACTTGTTTCATACTAGGATGTATGCGAATGGGAAGCCTAGTAGTGTGATTATTGATGGTGGGAGTTGTACAAACATAACTAGTGTTTATTTGGTGAAGGAGATGCAATTACCCACTACCAAACACTCTAAACCCTATAGCTTAGGTTGGATCAACGATAAAGAGGAGATTAGGGTTAACAAACAAGTTTTAGTTTCTCTTTCTTTGGGCAGGTACAAAGGAGATGTCTTGTGTGATATTTTGCCCATGTAAGCATGCCATGTATTACTTGGCCGACCATTGCAATATGATAACAAGGTCCATCATGATGGTGAGACAAACAAGTATACCCTCATGTGTGGTAAGAAGCTCTTTACTTTCATTCCTTTATCACCTCAACAAGCTTTAAAAGATCAATTAAAATTGAAAGGGGATCTTTCTAGGATGGATTCGGAATTTAGGGCTAAAGAAGAGGCTAAACATGCTAATTTGAGTGTGAATTATGTTGGTAACAAATCTGATTTGAATGATAAGCATGTTAGTTCTAAGAAAGTTGTTAAGGAGTGTATGTTAGCTACTAAGAGTGAGATTAAAGAAGTTTTGAATGATAATTCTGTTTTGATCATGCTTTTACTAAAATATACACTTATGAGCACTAACCACTTGGAAAAAGAGCTTCCAAGCAACATTGTTTCTCTTTTGAGTGATTATGCAGATGTGTTTCCTAAGGAGATTCCTAGTGGTTTACCACCAATTCGGGGGATTGAACATCAAATTGACTTCATCCCTGGGGCACAAATACCTAATAAGCCAGCTTATAGGACAAATCCTGAAGAAACCAAGGAGTTGGAGAAGCAAGTTGAAGAGCTACTTCAAAAAGGGTTTGTGCGTGAAAGCCTTTCTCCATGTGCAGTTCCTGTTTTGCTTGTTCCTAAGAAGGATGGAACTTGGAGAATGTGTGCTGATTGTAGGGCAATAAACAACATAACACTTGTTTTTCTTGGTTTTGTGGTGTCATCGCAAGGTATAGAGGTTGATGAGGAGAAGATCAAAGCAATCAAAGATTGGCCAACTCCAACCAACGTTGGTCAAGTGAGATCTTTTCATGGACTAGCCGGATTCTATAGGAGGTTTGTTAAGGACTTTAGCACCTTAGCCGCACCTATTACTAGGGTGATGAAGAAGAATGCACCATTCAAGTGGGGAGAAGAACAACAAGAAGCATTTGAGACCTTGAAGGAAAAATTAACTAATGCTCATTTGCTTGTTTTGCCTAACTTTAACAATACTTTTGAGATTGAATGTGATGCATCAGGGGTTGGAATTGGAGCTGTTTTGATGCAAGGTGGGAAATCCGTCGCATATTTTAGTGAAAAATTGAATGGGGCTGCATTGAATTATCCAACCTATGACAAAGAGTTATATGCTCTTGTGAGGGGGTTGCAAACTTGGCAACACTACCTATGGCCTATGAAATTTGTGATTCATACGGATCATAAGAGCTTGAAGTATTTAAGAGGCCAACAAAAGTTGAACAAAAGACATGCTAAGTGGAGTGAGTTCATAGAGAGTTTTCCTTATGTTGTGCAATACAAACAAGGTAAGGAGAATGTTGTAGCCGATGCTTTATCAAGGAGGTATGTCTTACTTTCCATGCTTGATTCTAAGTTTCTTGGTTTTGAGTATATTAAGGAATTATATGCTAGTGATGTTTGTTTTGGTGAAATCTTTAAAGCATTTGAAAATTCTGGATTTGGAAAGTATTATAAGCATGATGGATTTTTGTTTAAGGAATCTAGATTGTGTGTGCCTTCTTGTTCTTTGCACATCTTGCTCATGAAGGAATCGCATGAAGGGGGTTTAATGGGTCACTTTGGAGTTGATAGAACATATGACATATTGTATGAACACTTCTTTTGGCCTAAGATGCGACATGATGTAGGGAAGTATGTTTCTAGTTGTATTGTTTGTTTGCAAGCTAAATCTACTTCTAAACCTCATGGATTGTATACTCCTTTGCCTATTCCTCATGAACCATGGACTCATATTAGTATGGACTTTGTGTCAGGATTACCTCGTTCTAGGAGAGGTAAAGATTTTATCTTTGTGGTTGTTGATAGGTTTTCTAAGATGGCACACTTCATTGCATGCACTTTTGGAGAACTTTATGGGCTAAGTTGGGTACTAAGTTGTTATTTTCAACTACTTGTCATCCTCAAACCGATGGCCAAACTCAAGTAGTTAATAGGACTTTGTCAACCTTGCTTAGGGCATTAATTAAGAAGAACTTAAGAACTTGGGAGGATTGTCTACCTCATGTTGAATTTGCATACAATAGAAGCATACATAGCACTACTTGATTTTCACCTTTAACCCCATTGGATTTGTTGAGTTTACTTTTGAGTGTGCAAGTCGACATGGATGGATAAAGGAAGGCCGATTATGTTAGGGAACTTCATGCTAGGGTTCGAGCTCAAATTGAGAATAAAACAAAACACTACATGAAGAATGCTAATAAGGGGCGCAAAAAGATCATCTTTGAACCTAGAGATTGGGTTTGGTTGCATCTAAGGAAGGAGGGGTTCCCTAAAAAGAGAAAGTCTAAACTCTTACCTCGTGGAGATGGTCCATTCCAAGTCTTGAGAGGATCAATAACAAAGCCTACAAGCTAGATCTTCCAAGTGAATATGGCAATGTAAGTGCTACTTTTAATGTTTCAGACTTATCCTTGTTTGATAGTGATGCAGATTTGAGGAAAAATCCTTTTCAAGGGAGAGGGGATGATGCGCCAAGGGCTTATCATGGCTAAGAAGAGCACAATGGAGCCAATGCAGATCATGCTTCGGATAAACATGGAGTTGTCTCGGAGTCTTTGGAAGCTGCTACGGTTGATCTCGGATTGAAGGAAAGCTTGGAGGAGCATGGAGATGCCACCATCGCACATGGCCAAGCACTTGAACCGGCCACACCGGCTACAAGACCCGGCCATGCCGATCGCACATGCCCGGCCACACTAGCCACATGACCCAGCCATGCCCATGCACAACCGGCCATGCGATCCTTTAGCCATTCCATCCGGGCCAATGACAAGGGCACGGGATAAAAGGTTTAAGGATGCTTTAGTGGGCTTTGTATGATCTCATCTTGAAGAATTGAAGGCCATTGAAGATTCATTGGGCCGTTTTGAAGACCACACACCAAGGAATATTCCATGCGATTCCATGGTGTGCATCATGATTTCTATCGATGGTCCTTAAGGCTTACATTGTGTAATTCGGTCAATTGGGCCTTAATTCTATCTTAGTTTAGTTAATTATTTAGTTTGGACCTTGATTAGGGCTGGGCCTTGATCAATTAAGTCCAATCCTCATCTATTTTTCTTATTGGTTGTATTTTAGGATAGTTTCTAGAATAATCTAGGAGTAAACCGCCTAGACCCTTGCATTCAATGCCAAGGGCGGTTTAAGGGGGTTTATGCGTTGGTTATGTGCCAATATAAGGCTACCAATACCTCTTCTAAACATAAGTTGAGTTGATTAATAAAGTTGAGGATTATTTTCCCAAATTGATTATCTTAGCTTCATTGTTCTAGTTTGACGAAACTTAGGGTTCTTCGATCTTGTAGAGTCCTAGCAAACAATTAGGTTGTGATTTCTTAGTTGTTTGTGAATCTTGTGATCTTAGGTGTTCAATTGCAGGTCGAATTGAGGGTCTAAGGCCGACGAACGAATGAGGGTTTATCTAGTGAAGATTGTCGACTTACAAGTCTAGAAGTTTGGTGATTCAAGTTGATCTTTGGCGGGTCTCAAAGGTGGATTTGAACCGATTGCAACTAGATTCGTATCAATACTATCACTAGCTTCTGTCTGATCAAACTGTGTAATCTCTAACCAATTCATCCTAGCAAACTTGCTATGAAGATAAACATATTTAGGATTTTTCGACAACTTCTTCCAATCAAGAGTATTAGCAGGCAATACTTCAAACTTGTTTAAATTGTCATACCTCAGTTTCTTAGTCGCATCCCTAAAGTTATTGACTGGCACTTTATCACATGGGCATATTAACTTAACACCCTTTGGCTTGTTTGCAGCAATCTTAGTTGTCCCTTGCTTTGATTCTGAAGGATTTTTTGCCTTTTTCGACCTGATGATCTTATCCTTCTTCTGTTTCCCTTTATCAGCAGATTTCTGACCCTTTTCCATTCTGTTCTGATAGAGTACTATACGAGAAAAGAATCGAGAGCAGAGGAGTGCAACGTGCAGATGCTGAATGCTGGTGCAACTATGAGAGAATTAAACTAGGGTTTCCACTGTCAAAGACAATTTATAGAAAAAAAATAATAGAAAGAGAAGAGTTTTAAAATAGAAGGAAAATAAATAGCTTTGAATAAAACACGTTTTTCCAGAAATTGAATTTTAAAAATATTTGACAGTGGAATAAAGAGGGGAAATTTCCCGCTTATAAAATGCCGACGTGTCAGGATTAAATCCTGACAGTTTTGAAAAAATTTTAGTCCCACTACTGTCAAACATATTTTTAGTGTGAGCAACCATAGTCAATTCTGAATGAGATCACACATGACATGCATCTATCATCCCTAATTCTTTTTTAATGCGACTAAAATGCTCATCACATAGTGGCTTAGTAAATATGTCAACAAGTTGATGCAAGGTATCAACAAATTTAATTTCGATATCACCTCTTTGGACATGGTCTCGAATGAAGTGATGTCTTATCTTGATGTGCTTGGTGCGTGAGTGCTGAACTGGGTTCTTGGTGATGTTGATGGCACTTGTGTTATCGCACATCAATGGCACACCGCTTATTTCAACTCCAAAGTCTCTCAACTGTTGCTTGATCCACAGTATTTGAGCACAACAACTTCCTGCAGCTATATACTCAGCCTCGGCAGTTGATAATGCCATTGAGTTCTGCTTTTTACATGACCATGAGACAAGCGTGCTTCCAAGTAATTGGCAAGTCCCACTGGTGCTCTTTCGATCAGTCTTGCTGCCGGCAAAGTCTGCATCTGAGTATCCTACAAGTTCCAAACCTGTACCTTTTGGATACCACAAGCCTAGACTTGTTGTTCCCAAGAGATACCTAAAAATTCTCTTGACAGCAGAGATGTGAGATTCTTTGGGGCAAGATTGAAATCTTGCACATAAGCATACACTAAAAAGAATATCAGATCTGCTAGCAGTTAAGTATAGAAGTGATCCAATCATACCTCGGTAGAGCTTCTGGTTCACTTCTTTACCTTTTTCATCTGAGTCCAGTTTAGTCCCACTAGCCATAGGTGTGTTCATTGGCTTGCTTTCATGCATGTTGAATTTCTTCAACATCTCTTTAGTGTATTTGGCCTGATTGATGAAGATACCATCTTTACATTGTTTGATTTGCAGTCCAAGAAAGAATGTCAACTCACCCATCATGCTCATCTCAAATTCACCCTGGCAACAGGAGCAAAAGTTTCATCATAATCAATGCCTTCTTTCTGGTTATAGCCTTTGGCTACCAGTCGGGCTTCGTTTCTTACCACTTTACCAGTCTCATCCAACTTATTTTTGAAGACCCATTTAGTGCCAACAATGGGATGACCCTTAGGTCTTGGCACTAATGTCCAGACTTTACTTCGCTCGAACTGGTTTAGCTCCTCCTGCATTGCTTTCATCCAGCTTTCTTCATTTTTTGCTTCTTCTAATGTTTTTGGTTCCACTTGTGAAATGAATGCTACAAATTCACAAGTCTCTTTAAGGCCACTTCTAGAATTCAATCCTTCTTTAGGATCACCGATAATTTGATCAATGGGGTGATTCCTTATATACTTCCAAGCTCTTGGAATATCATTATGTTGTTCTTCTAGTCTCTGTAAACTTTCAATAGGAGGATCTTCTTGACTCTCCTTTTCCTTTGGAACTGAATTAGTGTCACCAATTTGCACTTGTCTTATGCTCGCACTAATTTCATCTACATCATCATCATCAACAACTACCTTTCTCGGTGTAGCATTAGTCTCATAAAAAACAACATGTATTGATTCTTCTACAACTAGCGAAGATTTGTTAAACACCCTGTAAACTTTAGAATTTAGGGCATAGCGAAGAAAAATGGCTTCATCACTTTGGGCATCGAACTTTCCATTGGTGTGTTTTCCATTATTCAAAACAAAACACTTGCAGCCAAAGCTTCTAAAGTGATAAATATTTGGTTTTCTCCCTTTATAAAGCTCATAAGGAGTTTTTGAAAGCATAGGTCTAATGGAGTCCCGGTTTAAAATATAAGCTGTAGTTTGAGTGGCTTCAGCCCAAAAGTACTTTGGTAAATTGTTTTCACAAATCATAGTTCTAGCCATGTCTTTTAGTGTTCTGTTCTTCCTTTCCACCACACCGTTCTGTTGTGGTGTTCTGGGAGCAGAAAAATTGTGAGAAAAAACATTTTCTTTGCAAAAGCTTTCAAAATAATGGCTTATGAACTCACCACCATGGTCACTTCTAACACCACTGATGTTATAGCCTTTTTCATTCTGAACAAGTTTACAGTGTTTAGCAAAAGCTTCTAAAGCATCATCTTTATGACTAAGAAAGTAAACCATGTATATCTAGAGTAATCATCAACAATCACAAAGCCATAGGACTTACCTCCCATACTGATGACATCAATTGGACCGAATAGATCTATGTGCAAAAGCTCAAGTTGTCTTGAAGTTGAGACAACGTTCTTTGACTTGAAAGAGCTTCTGACTTCTTTCCAAACTGACATGCCTCACATATTCTGTTAGTATCAAATTTCAGTTTAGGCAGACCAGTGACTAGGTCCCTTTTTACCAACTTCGAGATGGTGTTCATGCGAGCATGACCAAATCTTTTATGCCATAACCAACTATCAGAAGCATCGTTAGCCAACAAACAGATATCATCTTTCAAGAATAAATCATCGAGAAAGATAACATATACATTACCGTCCCTCTTACCAACAAATCTGAGCTTATTTGTTTTGATGTCAAAGACTCGGCATAAGTGAGAGTCAAAACATACTCTATGTCCCTTGTCACAAAGCTGACTAATGCTTAGCAGATTGTGTTTTAGTCCCATTACAAATATGACATGAGTGATCTGAGCAGAACCTTTTCCAATGGTCCCAATTCCTTGAATCTTCCCTTTGGAGTTGTCTCCAAAAGTTACATTTCCTCCATTTTTCATTTAAGCTCTTGAAACATTATTCTTTCCCCTGTCATGTGTCTAGAACAGCCACTGCCCAGGTACCAGGGCTGTTTTTCCTTCGGTTGAGCTTTCAAACAGTAGTCTTGTAGCTCTTGCTCAACCTGCATACACAAGATTTCAAATTGTTGTTTTAGGTACCCATACTTTGATGGATCCTTGGGGGTTAGCAATAACATATGTACCTTTAGGCACCCAAACTAATTTAGTTCGGGAAGAGTGCCCATCCTTCTGATAGCATTCAGAGGATTGGTGACCTCTTCTGCCACATGTATAGCAGTTCATATTTCTAGGTCTAAAACGTCCCTTGTTGTGACTTTTATTAGTTTGGGCAGTTTTATTAGTGACAACAATTTTCTCATTTTTCAATTCCTCGATTTCTTTTAGCAATCTCTCATTTTCAGTTTTAGCATGTTTTAGATCAGTATTTCAAGTATCAGTTTTATTCAGCATGCTATCATAATCCTTTTTAACATATTCTAAACTCAGCATTGATTCTTTGTATTTCTTCTTTAAACTTTTAAACATCTTAACTAGTTGAACATATTCATCCATTAATTCATCAACAGTTAATTCAGAAAGTTCAGAGTCTACCTGTCGCAAAGTCCAGGTCCGGGGTACAAACCCTGCCGAGTCGACTTTGGAAAAAGAAGGAGTCGCCACTAATCTTTTTTAACCTAGGTATGATTAGCCACCTATCGGATCATTAAGCCTAATGTCAACCTAAGCTTGGCGAGGGTAACACTAAACTTAATAAACGGTCTTCTAACCAGAGTCCTAAGGGTTCGGGAGTCGGGTACGCGAGGGGAAGGACTAGCACCCCCACGACGCCCGTCAAAAGACGGCACTGACTAGTCTAGACTTAAATATGGGTTCCCATATTTGGTTGTTTTCTATCTTTAAATATATTCATGCCATTTGACTCTTTTATACTAACTAAATTACTAATTAACACACTCTTCTCTCCTTTTTATTGACCACCATTTTTACTAATTATCCTCTTCTTACCGATTACCATTTTCGCTTTTGCTACTGAATACCATTTTTACTTTTTTTACTATTGAATACCATTTTGATCCTTTTCCTACTTACCATTTACTCTTTACCCCTTTACTTTTTATTGATTACTCATTATCATATTTTTTTGCCATTTTTCTCTTTACTGATTACTCTTTACCTTTTACCATTTTACTCTTTTACTGATTACTCTTTACTTTTTACCATTTTACTCTTTATTGATTACTCTTTTCTTTTTATCATCTTACTCTTTACTATTTTACTCTTACTAGTTACCTTTTACAGATTACTATTTTATTATTACCACTTTGCTCTTACTGATTATTATTTTACTCTTACCGATTACTTTTTACTGATTACTATTATCCAATTGCTTTTTACTACTCTTTGCCATTTTTACTTTTACTGGTTACTCTCTACTTTTTCCTCTTTACTGATTACTTATCTTACCCTTTTTGAACTTAATTACTATTTTCATTCTTTGAATTTAATCACCAGCTGTCATTTTGCTCTTTGGATTTAATTACCATTTTACCATTTTACTCTTTACTGATCATCTTTACTCTTTACCAATTTACTGATTACTTCTTTTACTCTTACTCATAATTACCATTTTACTGATTACTTCCTTTACTGATTATTTCTCTTGATTGCCATTTTACTGATTGCTTTTTTCATTTTTGACTATTTAATTTACTGATTTTACTGATTAATCTCTTACCATGACTCTTAATTATCGAACTACTGATTAACCTCTTTTCACTTAATTACTGATTTACTGATTACCATTACCTTGACTTCCTTACTCCCTTTTACTCTTATTTATTTTTTTTAATTACTGATTGACTAATTACTTCATTAATCCTTTTACTTTACTTTTCACTTCTTTTATCATCATTTTTCGCTTGATTACTGATTTGCCCTTAATGCATGGATGCATATGATGCATGTATTCCGGTTTAACAACTATTTACCGAGTGGTTATACGAGAAGCATCATTTGGGCACCTTCCACTTGATTGGTAAGACCCCCAAATAAATACTCCAAGCCTAGGAAATCTGGACCAAAATAGACAATGCTGTCAATATTTCGACTGGTTATTCCATCATCGGAATCCTTTTAATTGGGTCACATGATCAGGATATCAACAATATATAAGGAAAATTAAACATGGATGCATATGTAGTTCATTAATTTCTAAAATCCTTAAAGATCCATTTCCAACTAATTTATTTAATTCTAGGTAGAACCTCAAGCCCATATTCATAGGGCCCAAATAAAATGAAGATAATAGAACAAGGCCCAAGTAAACTAGAATCCAATGACAAGGCCAATCAAGTAATTATTTTGAGAAGGCCCAAAGTAATTTGAGACCCAATAGGGAATTTGAACCAAACTTTATTTCAACTTTGCTAATTGATACATAAAGTAATCCAAATTCTAGAACTCCTAAGGTTTAAATCCAAATTAATCACTTAACAAACTCATTTTTTTTGATTATTTCGTTTCTAAATTATAGGCTTATCTATTAATCAAAATACCCAACCCCTGTTAGTAGTCTAACTACCCTAATTCCATTCAATTCTTAAATTGCTTAACCTACTAATTACTAAACAACTCTTATTTTAAATTTTGATTTAATCTATCTAACCTATATACTTATTTTTTTCTACCAAAGATTATTTCTTTTTCAACTATTTTAAGCTAAATAATGTTTATTTCATTAAGCTAAATTAATAGGTGCCTAATTGAGACAGAATTAAAACCTAGAGGACTAAATCAAACAATACAGAAACTTCATTGAAAACGTGAAAGAATTTTATGTATTTAGGTGAATAAAATTATAAACTTTCGGACCTAATTGCCTTAAAAATA